>JARVJO010000155.1:1794128-1843826 GCA_031762555.1 Cynodonichthys magdalenae
AGATAGATAGATAGATAGATAGATAGATAGATAGATAGATAGATAGATAGATAGATAGATAGATAGATAGATATGATCTTTGTTTATGTGTGCTCAGTATGAAATAATAAAAATAAAACTACTACCACACCAAAATAAAGTATGTATCTTACTTCCCTAGATGTAATATTACCACCTCGCCAAAGGGGGCAGTGTTTACACATAAACACGATGCTAACCAATAACAGCTGTTTGCCGTTCCTTGCAGCGGAAGTTGTGACTTGTTTGTCTTCCGGTTTTCGGACAAGCATGGCGAATTTCGAGCATGCTGAAGACGACCAGAAACATTCGAGCATGCCCGGAGAAATGCCCGCCGCTAGCGCCCCAGAGCCGGACCAAGCGTCTCGGGCGTCGGGTGGAGTTGCGGCCGCTGCCCCCTGCGTCATCCCGTCGTTCGCGGCCGCCTCGGAGCTGCTGTCGGCGCCCTACTCGTGCCTGGTCCTGAACCCGCACCGGAGGCACGTCGCCCTGGCGCCGCAGTATCTGAACAAGAAGAGGACGGGACTGCAGGAGGAGCTGAACGGAGAGCTGCTGAAGTTCTCCCAGAGGTAAACACACATAGATTAATTTAACTGCTTATATCATAAGCTTATTGAATAAAATATTTATGTGAATTGACCAATTGCTCAAGTTAAAGGTGACTCTGAAGAAGAATCTGTAACAGATTCCCACAGTCTAAATAGTAAATATTCTAATTACAACAACATCATTCTTCATCTGTTCAAACCCGTAAATGATGTGACACAGAAAGCTGCTAATGTTTAGTTTAATATAAAGTTTGATCTTTACTGCTAGTGTGTTAAACTTCCTGTATTTGTCTTCCAGTCTAAATGGAGTGCCTTTAGCCTACGACAGCATCAGAGTTGTTGGACAACATGGACACATTTACGATGACAGCGGCTACATCCACATGGACATAGAAGCCAATTTTATTGTGTTTCAGCCCAAAACTGGACAAAAACTTCTAGTAAGGCTTAATTATTTATCATCTGTTATTCAACTTAGAGCTTTATCAAGCTGTGTTAACATCTCTCTTCATACCCTGTCAATATATAAACAAAATACTGCGCGTTTGATTTATTTCCACAGGGCAAAGTAAATAAACTCGGACTGAGCCATGTTGGCTGCCTTGTGCATGGCTGCTTCAACGCCAGCATCCCTAGACCAAACCTGGTCTCCATGGAAACCTGGAGGGATGCTGGGCCGAGGATCGGGACAGAGCTGGAGTTCATGGTGAAGGCTCTGGATGCTGACGCTGCAGGGGTCCTGCTGATCAGGGGGCAGTTAGATCGAACCAGGTGAGTTGTGGTACTGAGGCGGTTGGGTTTGATTCAGAATTAATCTGGGTTACCTGTGGTAAGAGTCTGCTGCCACATGGGGGCGGTGTCAAACGTGAAACAATCGGAAGCAACAGGTCTGTGTACAGACTTCAAGTAAAATTGAAAGTTAAAAGATTTTCTTGTTCTAACAAAGCAAACTGGATCCTGTTTAATCCTGGCACTTTAAAGGATAAACATCAGGTGATCATGTCTGTCTGTTAGCAAAATATCTCTTGCACCAGTGGACAAATTGTAATGAAAGTAATCACCGGATGTACATCTACAACTTATTAACTTTTGTAGTCAACTAGATTCAAGATGGCTGCAATAGCCAATCCTTATGAAACACAAAAATGGCTGAAACTCAGTCAGTTTTGTAGATACTGAGCTAAAATTCAGCGTGGCAGTAGCCGAAAGTTATTTATAACACGTTAGGAGTGCAAAAGTTAGACACTTTAATAAATGCATTGTCCTATCCGAGCAGTTCGTCAGTGTTACCAGGTGAGTTTTAGTCACTCGTTTATAACGCCTAGACAACCATATCATTTTGAAATCTATCTAAATGTTTAATCTTGTTTGTTTTCTGCTTTGGTTTTAAAATTTGTAGAGAAACTTTGACACACTATGTCTGCGGGGCTCTGCGGTTTATTTTTTTATGGTGTTCTGCACATAATGCAGGACTTGCTTTCTAATTTTCAACTTTTAATGACCTCTAAATACTGAATGGGTGGTCCAATTTTAAAACACTAAACTATTTTGGAATCAGTGCATCGAGCCTTTCAAATAAAAAGAGGTAAATAAAAAAACTCTTATCAAAGTGCATACTAAAGGGTAGCACAAGATTTTGTGTTATTATTTCAATTTAAAAAAAGGTACTTGATGTTAAAAGTAATGTTATTTTCATGATTTGACCATATTGTTTTAACCATTAAAGATGATCATTGTTTTTTTTTTCAGCAGGTATGGGTTCCTTTAAGCAATACAAGGCCTTTAATTTAGACAATAAATCTATTAAATTTGAACAAAAAAAGTCTTTAGCTCTATTGGAAGAAAATCAAACTTATATTTTTGTTCTGCAGACGTGTTTTATTGAGTCAAGCAGAATGTATAAAAATGCAAAATTAGTTTAATTAGTTTTCCCTTCAAACTATTAATTTTTCTAATGAAACAAATTTCAGACATTTAGGAGAAATATTGATCCTTATAGATAACTTGATGTATGACAATGTATTTAGAAAAATAGTCAAGAGTCCATGTTGAGCTTCTACATTTCCTGTTTATGATCTAAACATTAAGTACACCAACGATACAAGAAGTTAAAAAACTTGAACATTTCGCCCATGATTGATGGTTTTTGGTTTATGTGTATCTCAGGGTTCAGGAGCTGCTGGCTATGAGCGAGAGCTCAGAGTCCGGCCTTCCCGCTGCCCAGCCTGAGCCACAGGAGGCAGAACCAGCCGCAGAACCAACTCCCGAGCCGCCCGACGACACACCCAAGAAAAAGAAGAAGAAGAAGAAAGAAAAAGAGAAAGTCAAAGAGGAGGAGACAGAAGAAGAAATAACTGGCATACCTCCCAGCCAGCTGAATGGAACAGCAGATGAGACGAGCGGCGGTGAGAGGAGGAAGAAGAAGAAAAAGAAAAAAGACAAATATTTGAAAGAGGAGGAACAGGAGGTGGAGATCTCTCAGGTGGAGGATACTGGGAGCAACAGCTCTATCAATGAAAAACCACGCAGGAAAAGGAAGCATGAAAGTGGGACTGATCCCACATCAGGTGTGAGTGAAGATCAGACACCATCTAAATCCAAGAAGAAGAGAAAAGTTGAGACTGAGCAGTTTGCCTGAAAAATACAGAACGGATGTTTTAAATAAACTGAGGCAGAACATATCGATGTTGCTGGTGGAAAATCCTTATGTGCCTTAATGGTTAAATCTACGTTTATGTTCTGCCTGGTTTGATTACAACCACTGAGACTGAAAAGGTGCAGAAGAAGCAGACTTTCATTTAGTGGATTGTGATTCTAGTTTCTGCCTGATGGTGGAGCAAAACTGCT
The DNA here is from genome assembly GCA_031762555.1 of Cynodonichthys magdalenae. Classification (NCBI taxonomy): domain Eukaryota; kingdom Metazoa; phylum Chordata; class Actinopteri; order Cyprinodontiformes; family Rivulidae; genus Cynodonichthys; species Cynodonichthys magdalenae. The sequence continues at coordinate 1,797,542 of JARVJO010000155.1, forward strand.
TCACATAAACCCAAGAGCTGAAGTCTAACAAGGCCGGCAGAAACTACGTTTCATTTGGAGACACCTACTGGTGCATATTTGTTTTTATTAAAACAAATGTAGAAGCCAGACAGCTGAGAAAAATCAAATCAGACATTTGATTTTCTTCATGTAAAACAGTTTGCAACAACTCTTTTAGCTTCCTGTCTGTGTGTTTGGCTCAGTCTGTCTGTCCAATGAGCTTTAAAAACAGCTCACATCCTGTGGTGTTTTATTTGCTCCGACTGGGAACCACAGAAATGTAAAATAAATATTTCTATTTCAAACCACAAGTCTGTTTCTCTTAGTTAGCAGGAGTAGCTTTAAAATGACCAATGGGTGCGCCTGAAAACGGTTTTTATTAAAGGTGTGGCGTCTCATTTAAAAAGTCATAAAATGCTGATTTAATTCAGCTTTTATGGCGTTAAAATGTCTTAAATTTCAACTTCTTGCAGCTTCTGTTTCTTTTCTCATTGAGTACATTTGAATTTTATTTAAGCAGCTTCTTTATAAAAATCTACAATATTACCAAATAAAATAAAACACCTCACTGATTAGTAACTCCAAACTTTATGATGTTCTGTGGAGTATTTTCATATTAAGCTGATTTGTGCTAACCAGTGGGTGTTAAGTGATGAGGTGCTGAGAGACGCCACTGAGGTCTTGGTGTTTTCTTTACCCAACCTCCACACACACACACACACACACATCTCATCTTTCAGTGGGAAGTCTAATTAGCTTTTAGGTGCTAAGAGTTGAGCTTATCAGAAGCTTAAGGATAAAAAGCTTCAATTAACTGGACTAATAATCAGGTGTTTATGTTGCAGTGTTAAAGTTGCTCTTATAGTTAAGGGCCCCAACATATTTTAAAGGAATGCTTATGTGTGATCCATCACATTCAACCGAGGATTAAGTCTTAAAGTGAGATGAGGAAAAAAAAGCTACAATGCATTATTGAAAACATTTGCAACAATTACATTTTGTTAGAAAATAAGTACATTATCAATGATCATTTGATTGAACTATTAAATATAACAAAATTTTTGAAGCACTTTTTTGAGCAGCAGCTACAAAAAACATGATTTTGAGCAGAAAAGCCTTAAATTTTTGTCATTTCCCCTGCAAGCTATCAAAGATTTTTTTCTTTCCATCTAGGAAATCTAGGTCTCTAAAGATTGTTTGAGGTTTCCTCTTTAAAATTATGTCAACAATCCTTCATTAGAATAATGAAACCTAAAACTAGGATTCAGACCAAATATCAATGAGTTATCCTGATTAGAAGGACAAATCAAGGCAAATTTCTGGATTCAATCATGATATCAGGAAAGTAGCTTAAAAAGCATGAATCTGAAAATGTGCTGAGATCATTGTGACCAAATTTGATTTAATCCTCAGTTTGATGTGATGATGTCAGAATTTTAGACTAAAAGCAACTTCTGAGGTGAAATGAAAAAATTGTAGCTATTTTAGTCAAACCATGAAAATAACTCTACATCACATGAGCCAAAGTCAAGACTCAGGCAAAATGTGACCCACCATAACATTTAATGTGGCCCTCAAGACTTTCAAAGACATGTCTTTAAACAAATGTATTCTGCTTTAGAGTCAGGATTGACCATAAGCTACATCTCCCATAATGCATGTCAATTATTTTACCCATTAAATTAGAACATCCCTTCAGTGGGAATTCCTTGTAGGAGAGTGGGACAGTTTAGAATTCAAGATGGCAACTCCTCACCACAACTCAACAGTGAGTAAAACTCTCTTACTTTTACTTTTAATATTATTTCTGTATTATTAATTTCACATTTAGTCAGTCATACATACTTATCAGTGTTATAAAAGGAAGTGTTAAAATGCTGTTCCTGTGCAGGAAATACCACATAGAGCTCATTGTTTGTTAGCTCAGTCGTAATGATGAGACAGGGTTTAGTGTTTAGTCAAAGTTAAGCACAAAACATCAAACTTAATTACATCTGGCCTTTTGAGGGCCATCATAATGGTCATGTAGGCCTCTGTGAAAACGAGTTTGACACCCTTGTCTTATAGCCAACCTGCAACAGAAAACTGATGTAAAAAAACACAAAAAAACATGTGGTAGAAACTGAATCAGTCACATACTTTGAGTGTTACATAAGATAATGTTGTTTTCAAGGACACAAATGGATCATTTCTCACAGTAAAATGAACTTAGTCTGAAACAGTCAAGGAATGTTAGACTTTTGATTGTTTTAGTGTTCAAATGGTAGCCCACTGTAATCATCCCACTGTGACTTCCCTCACATTTCATCGACCTCATTTGGCCAATCGAAGCGGTTTGCACCTCCACTGCACCTGTACCTCCTCCCTTATTGGTCTCCCATTTATCTTGTCATCCCTCTTATCACTCCCCCACACTGACTGGCCTGCTTTCCCTCTCCTCCTCCTCCTGCTTCTCTCCCTGATTTATAGGAGGCGGTGTGCAGTTCACACACATTCCACTTCTGACACCAAACACCCGCAATTGGGCCCTCATATCTACGCACAGTCATTTATCTTGGAGAAGAAGAGGGAGGGTCAAAGAAATGAGACAATATTGGAGGAGTGTTTGGTTGGTCTGCTTCGATAGGAGCAGTATCTAGCGTGTTTGTGTTTGAGTGTTGGCTGTGAGGCTCTATCTCCTGAGTCAAAGTTTCCAGGCCCAGCGGCTCCTGCTTGAAAGTGTCCGCGGAGTCTTTAACGGAGAACAAACCCTGACGCAATTCTCCCAAGTTCAGAACTCACACGTACAACAGCCCACGGCTCACATTAACCAGCTCACTAACACACTCACTCATGCAGTCATGTCCACAAGCCGCAATCCACAAATCCCCTCCATCCTTACACACCCCTGATGGGCCAAGCCTAATTAGTTATGTGGTCGTCATTCTGCCTGGTCCCAGAGCCCCAAATGGCAGCAGGTCATAAAAACCCTAAGTATTCCACCAGTCCGAGGCGCACCACCATGACCGTATATCCTCCCAACACAGAGCTCGGCTCCAGCTCGCATGGATCAAAGTCCGTCTCTCACAGGCCGGCTGACATCTATGAAATCTCTCAGAGGCGTTTTCTGAAAAATGTCTTGGCACTTCTGCTTCACATTTCTGTTTTTCTATGCTCGCTCAGGTATGCACGTGGAGTCAGGGATCATAATCTTTCCCAAGGAATCAGTGTACACACACACATAATAACCTCAAAAGTAAATGTTGGAAGTGGTTGGTGGGATGGATTCCTATAGTCTGTTTCCCTGGCAGCCGACACCCTAAGTCCTTTGTACCCTTAGCGACGACAGACGGGGTCTTCTCCAGTGACATCCTTTGTCTGTTTCTTTCTAATTTAATTTACCCTGTTTGATGCTATGAGCTGGTGTTTTAATGGAGATATCACGCTTTTAAATCCTTCTTTTTCACATTTAATTCAGTTGGGGTCTATATAAAGTGGAACTGCAATTCCTCTTTATTATAACTCCACAAGCCCCTTCTTCACCCCTCTTCTGAGGTGTGTCTCAGATTAACTCATCATCTAGGCAGCATTGAAAAAACTAAATTCAACTTTTCTGCACTATAAAGACTCCAAGTACACAACAAAATGTACTTATGGCTAAAAAAGTGGATTTTACATGATGCAGTATGTCCCCTTTAAGATGAGATAAGAGTAGGTTGTGTTACATTTATTAATTAATCACCCCAAAGGTTTGATTATCTGGTCTTTTTTTTATCTCATTCATGTCATCTATAAGCTGAGGAGAAAACTAAACTTAAATATGTTTGTTACCTCCATCCTTGCCAGATTAATAAGGCTCCAGGCGCAGGCGTCTAGATAGTGTTCAGAATAAACTGCAACTCCTCCACCTAAAACAATGAGGCCAAAATTAAAGGCTGCTCTATTAATCTAAATTATTATTTTTTATCACAGCAACATCATCTGCAGAGAGACAACTAATATTAAAAGAGAAATCAGATGAGCATACCTAACGGTGACTTATTGTTGAACTAAAACCCTAATATGTATATTTATTGCTCCATGTGCCTTTTTGCTTGTAATCTGAGTAAAATAAGCAGACAAGTGGGGAGCAGTAAGAAGAGGAATACGTGCAGTTTGTCATCAAACCTGCAACCTCCCAAAACCACAAAAAAATAGGAAAAAAAAACTTCTGGGACTGGAAAAAATTGTTTTACATTCGTCACATGGCTTTTCAGGACAATGCCCAGGACACAACTTAAATATTTCTATTCTAACTTTTTTATGAAGACATTGTTAAACGTCAGGGCAGAGTGGAGGGTATGAAGAAACGTGGGTGGCTCACATGATGAAGATGATGATGATGATGATGATGATGATGTGTAGCCTACATCAGAGTTGATTTCTGGAAAAGTACTTAAGTCTTTGGCATAAAGATGAAAGAAACTCCCTTCTGCTATTCTGCAGTATTTTTAATTTTATTTACCAAAATATGGTATTAAATATTCTAAAACACATGAACAAAATGCTCCAGTTTACCTGGATGAGTTTAAAAAAATCAAAAATAAATATTTTAACTATGAAAGTTTGAGGAAGAATTGAATTTGGAGCTTTTTTTATCATTACACCCATAAACACTCACTAAAACAGAGCAGAAATCAGAATGATAGACTTTTAAAAATGTTTCAAAGTTATTAAAACCTGAATTCTCATTCACTGCCAAATACAGATAGTTAAGGGTGACAAAATTAAATAATTAAATTTACCATGACATAAATAAATGTTAATCTCCCATTAATTAATATATCATTAAATTAATAAATACATCATTAAATCCATTATCTGTATTTATCGGGACTTGCTGTGAGGAGCGGCCAATCAGACATTAGTGTCTGTGGGCAAACCACACTAGCCCCGCCCACTGAGTTTAAGCTGGGTTTGACAGCTTAAATAGATTCACGGCAACAGCACTCACACAATGAGTCATGAAATAAATAAATACACAGCAAAATAATTAAATACATTTTTTATTTGAAAGTTTTCTTTAAAATTAAATTTATTTATTTAATTTCATGTATTAAATATTTAATTATTTAATTGCACAACTCAGCCTTTAATGGTAAATTTAATTCATTAATGCAAGCTTTACATTTATTTATTTCATGATGTATTTATTTATTTAATTTTGCCACTCTTAACCTTCCATACTCAGAATGGAGAGTCTAAGTTTTGTAATTGATATAAGATTATATTTTACATGCAGAGATAGAAGAACTCACAGGATTAATGCTGCTCCCGTTGAGGATTTAAAAAAAAAAGGAGGAGCTGTAGGAAATGAAAATCCCACTGAGAAAATCAACATTTTACTGTTTGAGTGAGAAGCGCTGATGTTTTTTCTGCTTTTCTTGCTCTCCATGTCTCACAGCATGTTCGCTGTTAAAAAGTCTAAATTAAAATGTGTGATCAGACTTTGAGGGATCTGAGACATCTTAGCTGAGTATATAAATCTTAGAGAAATTAAATTAGGTATTCTGGAAAAGCTTAATAAAAAGACTGGCCTACCTTTGATAAAATAAACACAGACATTACTCAGACAGAAATGGGCTGGTGTGTGTGTGTGGTGGTGGGGTAGATGTGGGGAAAGGTGCTGACATAGTTGAGGGTGGGTAAAGGAGCCACATGGGGGCATTTTTCACTGTGTTTGGATTGAAAGAAGGGTTAGAGGAGCTGAAAGCATGCAGTGGTTTTGCAACTGGGAGGGCATAGATGCATGTGTGTGTGTGTGTGTGTGTGTGTGTGTGTGTGTGTGTGTGTGTGTGTGTGGTGGGGGTAAAGAAGATATATGATGTGGTACTGGAGTTTGCCCAAGTCATGAGCCCTGTATCTTTCACATGGCGACCCAGCTGTGTAAACACCTCATCACTGGCTGCATGGCGAAAGAGTCCGACCAATCAGAGCGGAAGAAATGCTGCCGAGTTTGGGACAAGTGAGCCATGAGTCAACTTCAGGGTGTGAAGTACGAATGAAAAAAAAAAAAAAGAAAGGAGGAAAATAAGTAAAGAGGAGTGATTCAAATTGACACAGTGAAGGAGAGGCTGATGGGTCAGGAGTTAAACACATCTTCTTAACTCCCTTTGACTCCCTCCAAATCAAAGTTTCACATTCAAGTTAACCTTAAAAAGAGAGAGTTTGAATCTTTTGAAGTGTTCTATGGAAAAAAAAGCAAAGAGCTGTTAGTTTACTTGTGTCCAGAGCAATAAACTAACAGCTACCAAAGTAGATCAATAAAGTTTTGGACTTTTTAAAGCGGTTTATGCTATTTTCTAAACCTCATCCCTAAGTAAACTGAGTGATTTGACTTTTCAAATTTACACAAGATACATTGAATGTGCAAAAAATAATTACATAAATAAATAACAAGCGATGGAAATAAGATGTGGGGAGAAAGATTCCAGTTCGGAACAAAAAGAAGCAAAGACAAGTGTTTGTGTCTGATCAGTGCAGAGGTGGTCTGACGGAGCTCTGACAGCAGAGGAGGAGTCAGAAAGGCAGCTTTACAGCAAAAACAGTTCTGCAGCGCCTCGAGCCTTTGCTCTCTGGTGACCTCTCCATTAAAAAATAATAATACTGTTACTTGTGTGTAAAAACTTGTCTCTGTCTCAGTCAGAAGCAGGTTCACGCTCTAGTTAACAAGTCGTACAATCTTTAAAAATCAGATTTTGTTACCATTTACTAACATTTGGTCATTAATATTTCCACGATGTGTTTTTGGTCATAAGATAGCCCCCCACTCCCCACTGAATGAAACATACAGACTTTCAGAACAGGATTCAGGTTCATGTTGAGTTGTTCAAATGTTCCACTGTTTACCTCCATAAAAACACGTAGACCACATGAAAAACATCATTATTTTTAATCTGTGTAAGCAGAAATAAGAGGCCAGTGCAGGAAATGAGCCATTATGAGTGTCTGTGTGAAGGTTTATAACTGACTAAAACTGGGATAAACCCCCGTAGGAGTGTGTGTGTGTGTGTGTTTGTGTGCCTCTTTTGGGGTTGTACTCTTTATTTAAGACCAATATTTACTAAGTAGCCCCAGGGTGGGATTACCTCATATTCTACCGCCCAGCTGTGCTTTCTCAGTGTTTCCATGACAACCAGAGGAATGTCCCGTCATGTCTACCGGCCTGCCAGGAAAAAAAAAAGAAATGAAAGCAAGAGGAAGATAAAGATGGAGAAGACACTCTAAGGTTGGAGTGTTTTTAAAGACACGCACACTCGTGTATTTGTACTCTTGTTAATGTGAAACAATCACACACACAAAACAAAATGCTTCTTTAAAATGTACAAAGATAAAAACTTAGTATTTCTTTTATTTTTAATAAACTACTGGAATTTATGAAACGCAAGAAACATGTTTGTGTATATGTTGGTATGACAAGTCAGGAAACTTTTGGATCATTTAATTACTTAGCACAAAAAGTGAGGAAATTTGTGTTTGGCAGATTATTTCTTTGTTGTAAGAATGATTCTTGGTGTAGGAGTTCAGTGTTTTCTTCCTGCAGCTCCTTGATTGATTAAAAAGGTGAAGATTGGTGATGAGCTCCTGAGCTTTAAAATGTTCTCTCTGATCAATGCTGGAGCATCACATGGTTTTGGGCAAAGTTCTCAGCTTCTCAGATAATTCCGCTTACCTGAGTTTGATTAATGTTACACTCCTCGTGCACAGAACTGACCAACGACCTCCTAAAAAAACCTTATCTCCCTGATCGAGTTCATCTGCTGCTTGCCTCTCCACCTGCCTTTCTGCCTGGAACCTCACCTGTCTGCCTCGCAGCTCCACTGCCTCACTGGTAATCCTCCCTGGATATTGAAGCTGTTTGGCAAATAAGGTTTTTTTCATGTGCACAACCCATATACTCAGCTCTACTGCTCATCCCACAAATGCATGTTCCTTACAAATGTGGTATTTAAAAGGAAATTAACAAGCTTTTCATTTGTCAAGAAGCATTGTTACAACAAAGGAATAATCTACCAAACACTAATTTCATTACTTTTTTTACTAAGATTAGATGTGAGAACATCTCTTTTATTGGATAATAGTAGAAATTAGAAGTCTTCACTGCAAAATATCATGCAGAACATGTAAAATGTTTGTTTCAAGCCATTTGATTTGGTCCACCAGCAGTTGACATAGGCTGTAACCTGTCGTTCTATGTAGAAACAGTATTTCCACTTAGTCATTTCATCCATTGGCCCAATGACAATCTAAGGGGCTGTAGTGCAGATAGTTTTTACTCATAGTGCTGACTTTATCTTTAATATATTAAGATTAAACATGAAATGCATGTAACAACAAGAGATATTTAGATTAAATATAACCACACATGTAGATTTGCACACTTTATAAGGCCACAAAAACTCATATTTTATCAGTTTATGAAATGTGCCATGAGCTTTTGGTACTTGAGCGTATGGCAGACTTTCTGCAAGTGCACAGACTAAAACAAAATCGGGCCACCACACTGGCTGCTTAATCGTTAAAAATAAAGGACTTTACTTAAAAAGTATTTGTATTTCATGCATTATATTACTGCATTTGGCTCGCAGCCCCAGATAAATTTTAATTTTGGCCCTCTTGGGGAAAATGTTTGGGCACTCCTGCTTTAAAGCATAAACAGCATCAGAGTTTTAACACTTGGGAAACCTTCCTTATACAAACTGTACTGAAACTCTACAACCAAAATGTTTGTTTTTACAAACTGAGGAAAAGGTCCACCTCCAGGGTGGAGGTTCTTATTATAGGGTCACTGAACACATCAAAGTAACAATAAAATCATAAAGCTTTTCAGCTTGTTTGCCAACAATGTAAATTTAACAAAAAGAAAAGGTACCCTGAAAAATAGACGTTTGCAAATTTTAATCTTTATAAGCTGTCGACTGAAATTGATTATTAGTGAATTGGACTTGAATTGCTTTCTAAATTTACCTTGATGCATCAAGAGTAAAAACATTTTATTTATTGTCATGACTATAAACCTCAAGGGCTATATAAATAGAGCAACATTTTTTTTTTCAAGCTCCCAATTTTTCAGGATTAAAAACTTTTTTGCATTATGAAAATAACAGTTTTTGATTGTGTTTTATTATGAGTGCAACACATCGATTAATGATTCTAATAGAAAAAAAGCATTGTCACATGGCCATCTAATGATCGGAGACTTGTGAATTAAATTGAAATTGTATCACAGACTTTGTGATATTGAGAGACATCGTCTCATCATCCAAACAAATCGATATAAAATCATAATGTGATCAACCTGGTGATAAGTTTTTATTGCCTGCATTGTTCAAATTAAACTTTCTTGCCTAAAATAGTTCTTATTGATGATGAGTGATGATGAACTTTCTATATATTGCAGATCATTTTGGCAGTGTTGTGTGTCAAATCTTTTTTTTTTCTCCTTCAAAAGACCAGACATTAAAGTCCACAGCAAAGCCTGCAGTGTGGACTCTGTCCTGCCATGGGAACGAGCAGCTATTTGCTTTGATTTGCAACAGAAAAGCTTGTGACTGTCAGAGAAGGTTCTGTTTGGTCTTCTCCTGGCCAATTTAAGTGTTAAAAGTGTCATTATTTAGCCTCCGAAGGCCGAGTGGGGAGAGCGCAAACAGGACTGTGTGACTTTCTGTCAAGAGCCTCCGTTCTCCAGAAGCTCATTAAAGGACATCCAGGATAGGGCCGTCCAGATTCCTTTTGTAAACCCTCTCTAAAGCCACTCACCGGCTGACTGGCGGGAGGAACAGGTTGAGTTTTGGAGCTGGAAGGGAGACTTGAAAGATGGCGCGCTGTGAGGTGGTGTTGGAGACTTATTAAAACAGCAGGAAAGGCCTCTGGACTGGAGCCAAATAGGATATGACCCTGTAGCCGCTGACCGGATCTGCAGAGAAGTTGGATGCACTCGTTCTGATGCTCTCCTGACTGAATGTCTGAACATCTAAGTGAGCATGGAAGGCCGCTTGCAGGACTCCATGTTGATCAACTTCGTCGGTGAAATCAACCTGATGGCGTTTCCTCCAAAGCACGCAGCAGGACCAAACGAGCGGGTGGACGTTGCGCGCAGCCAGACCCGGATAATAAACGGAGAGCTGCGGGACGGCGCGCGCACCGAGCCGCCCGGCGCGCAGAGTCCGGGGATGGTTTCACCGCGGAGATGCTGCAGGTCCAAACGGAGGAGGGTCATCACCGGCGTCCAGCGGCAGGCGGCCAACGTGAGGGAGAGGAAGAGGATGTTCAGCCTGAACGAGGCGTTCGACGAGCTGAGGAGGAAGGTTCCCACGTTCGCCTACGAGAAGAGGCTGTCCCGGATCGAGACGCTGCGCCTGGCCATCATCTACATCTCCTTCATGACGGACCTGCTGGAGAACACTTGAGGCAGAGCTCGACCTGTAACTGAAGGGATAAAACTTTAAAGGATTATTTTATGTTCCAGGTTTTAAAAAGCTGTCATATTTTTATATTATGCTTTTTTTCCTTTTCTTTTTCTCCGAGAAACTATCACCAAAAAGCAAACAAATTAAGAATATTTTATACAAATATGTTATTTTGAAAAGTCTATCTCACTCCCAATTTTTTTTCTTCTGAATAAAGTTTCAGGTTGGAAGTTCACGTGGTCACTGATTGATAACAAAAATCGGAGCTCATTGGACAAAAGATACAAATAAAAACTTATAGAAAACGTGCACGCGCGCTGACGTCATCACGCAGAGCACTAATAATAAGAATGTGCGTTTCAGCACCTTGGAGAGTTACACAGGCCGTCCCACCTGCAGGACAGGTGAGGCAATAAACCTGAAAGCACCTATGGTTTACAAAAAAAGCTGTGAATTTTATCAGTTAATGAGACTGAAATGCAAAAGATTAGCAAGGCAAATCTCCCCGCGTGAAGCTGTGAGTTCACGTTTGGGGCTGAGGTGTGAATTAAATGAGAGATCAATCCTGATTGCAGCAGGTTTACACCACCTGTTCTAGACTTCCGGGTTTAGGTTCAGTATCGATACTCAAAAATGTTTTTTTTGTCACAACACCTTCCTAAAACTGTTTTCATCTACATGGGTGCAGGTGGACTGTGCCGCTCTCCCCCCTCATCTCAGTCCATCTTCATCACATCCAGAGTTTGTATTGTGTGCCTTTAAGCGACCCCCTCCTGCAGCGCGCACGGATCCGCCTTGAGTGTTCCCCTTGGATGGGGACGACTCTTTGCCTTTTAAACCTGAGCCGCGCGGTGCCGAGATCCCTGCGGGGAGTCGGACACATACCTCAACCCCGGGGCAGCTGAGGGGAAAAAAATAAACACATCGGTCTGCTTATACGAGCAAGAGACCCCCCCTGCTGGGACAGCCTCCTGCGTTTCAGTAGGTCTGGTGTGTTTCAGCAGCACCACAGCTCCACCAGCTCAGTTACTATAATTTTACTGAAGTTTCATTTTTTTAGAAAGAAAGAGGAAAATAAAAGTAAAATTCAGAAGTGACTCTAATTGGGTTAAAGGTTTACAAGCTGATGGACAATTCCTGTTGATTTCATGGAGAACTAAACATGATTAAAATGAGACCAAAACTGAGAACTACAGCATATCTGAGCTTAAAGAAGAGTGGTCTAATCTAAAGAAATTCCGTTTGTTTTGTTTGCTTTTCAATAAATCCAAAAGGAGAAAAAATATATTATGCAAGACTGAACTGGAATAAATTTGGATGAAAAAGGGAAACTATCCCAGTGAAACTTTTCACTGTGTTTGCACAAGAATACATGATTTAATACCACCCACCATCCTCCCACTCCTGGAGAACTTGCATGTTTTAAAAAGTTTCCCTAATGTCTCCTTCTCCTGTAGTATTATGTTACAGCCCTCCTCACCCAATCGTAGAATCCTCCCCCCAACCCCCAAAATCCTCCTGCCTGCTCTCCGCTATAAGAGTCCCGGTCCTCCCAGCCTGGCAGACACCTCTCCCCTCCCTGATGCGCACCAGATTTCAGGATCCAGATCCAGCGCAGGCCTTATATTACTTACGGCGTGGGTTGATGCTGTGACCACTTTAGTGGATTTGGGTTTGAACAGTCCAAAAGAAAAAAAAGAAAGAAAAGAAGGTTTTCAAATGCGGGAAGAGGACTCCTCCCCGATGGACAGCGCTGGGAACAGCGAGGAGGAGAGCGAGCGTCAGCTGCCGCGGAGAGGCGCGAGGAGGAGGCGGACGACCCGGAGGAGCTCGGACGAAGGGGAGGAGGGGCGCGCGGAGAGCCCCAGCCCGGGCAAGAAGAGAGCCAGAAAGGGCTGCGACGACGGGGGCGGAAGCGCCGGCAGCGGCGGCAGCGGCGGGAGCGAGGCCAGCTGCAGCCCCGAGCGCTCCTTCGACGACCTGCAGACGCAGCGCGTCATGGCCAACATCCGGGAGCGCCAGCGGACGCAGTCCCTCAACGAGGCGTTCACGTCGTTACGTAAGATCATCCCCACCCTTCCGTCCGACAAGCTCAGCAAGATCCAGACGCTGAAGCTGGCGGCCCGGTACATCGACTTCCTGTGCCAAGTTCTGCAGAGCGACGAGCTGGACGCGCGAGGGTCCAGCTGCAGCTACGTGGCGCACGAGCGCCTGAGTTACGCCTTCTCAGTTTGGAGGATGGGGGGCTCGTGGAACTTGTCTACTACGTCCCACTAGCTGAATCCAGGTTGTTGTTGTTGGCTGGCATGGCATGGGTAAGCTGACCCACTTTTACTCTCCACCCTGCAGAAGTGAGCCAAAATTACTCTGCGCATTTTACGCACAGGCTCTAAATGAAAAAACAAGACATTTCACTTGGTTCCAATTAACATTCTACAGTATTTGATTGGTGCTTCTTTATTAATTTGTGGCAACAGGCAGCAATAAAAGTTCAACAATGCACTTTAACAACAAAATTAATTACATTCTCATACAATATCTTAAAGGTTTTATGAGCGCTTCACTTACTTGGTGTCATGTTTGTTTCTGTTCACATGTGCAATCAAAAATATGTTAAAGAGCTTTTTTCTTGTGTTTTTTTTTCACAGATTTCCCAAACTGAAGAACAAAAGGTTCAGACTAGAACTCTTCAAATGGGCCATAAAAGAGCTGAATCCCAGGATCAGCTGCTTAGCTTCAGGCCTGATGAGGAAGGCCGCCCCCTTTTCTATTTCCCTTTGCATGGATTGTACAAGGGAGCACTTACGGGACAGCCAGGATGCATATGAAGGAAAGGAGACCACTGCGACTATGAATGTTGTCAAACCAAATCGAGCTCAGACGACCTGCTCTGTTTTGAACCACGAGAGACAATCCAGTCCACATTCCCTGTGACAGCGTTTCACAGAAACTGAAGTACGTTATTTATTTTTCCACGCAATTTTTGAAGTTTCTCAAATAAAAGTTATTTATTTTGTGATATCAAAGAGCGCCGAACAAATCTTGACTTTGAACATTACATGTGTTGTAAATATTTGGTAAATTGATGAATAAAAAATGTGTTATGATATTGCTCATTTTTCCTCAGTTGTCAAAATTTTTGTGAAGCTTTTTTAGCAAAATGCATTCAATGAGCTGAACTCTCAAATATCAGCTGGAGTTTGAGAGAAGGTAATCTTGCACACGAGTCAAAACTAAATACCAAAAGAAAATTTTTTGCTTTAAACAAGTAAAATCATCACAATCATGGAACCTGCTGATTTTCATCGATTGCTGAGATGAAGCAAAATAAAACATGAAATACTTGAATATTCTTAAGTGATTTGGGGATCTGGGAAATCCATAATGAGTCAGCATTCTGACTGGACATGATGAATTTGGAGCTGTGGAAAACATGCATGATATTCCCAGATGTCCTCAGAGCAGAAGCCAAAAATGAAAGTCGCTTGCAGGTGCTACAGCTGGCGTTTTGACCAATAAATGTGAACATGGGTCACAAACGGAACATTAACACTGTAAAATGCATTTGACTAAAAGTTTGAGTTGCTTTGGTTTAGATTTCATAACTGGTAAGAGAAAAACATGATGCAGTTAAAAATAATGCAACTGTTGCATAAGGTTGCTGTTTATTCAGTCTTAATTTTCCAAATAAATGACGAATTGAACCCAATTGCTCAAACAAAGATGATCATGCCATGGAAACACCAAATGGGACAAATAAAAAGATTTTTCACAAAGGAAAAAAACAGACTTTTGGTTTTCCGTAAAACAGTTATTTACATATCTTCTTCAAATATTAAAACACAATTCAACACGGTTAGAGAGAGGAAAGGTTTATTTTACAATAGAGGTAAAAACATATAAGACATATAAAAAGTTCATAAAGGCCACAAGGGAGTTTTGTTTCTCTCCTCAGACTTGTTAAAAGATGATTATAGGAGCATTGTGTTTTTGCATCATGACTTCCGTGCAGAAGGTAAAGCCATCAGCTCTGACCTGAAGCCCCTGCCGACCGACGGGTGGGTTGGGGGGGGAGGAATCGATTCCCACCCTTAGATTACCGTGGCTATGTTATCTTAAACTTGAGGCTGTTGCTCTGACACACAGGAATGTCACCTCTGAGGCTTCGGAACACACACGCAAACACGTATAGGTTATAAACACAAGGAGGGAGATTTCTCACGCCTATGAACTGGGGAAATACATTCCACACCGAGGGAGAGAGGGGTCCCACAACTCAGCTCCTGCCCCTCTTTGATGTTCCAAAGTAATGGGATGACCGCTTGTTATCAGTGTGAAGGCATCTGGTTCTCTAGTTTTTTAACTGTGCTATGATTTATGGAGTCTTTGATGACTGACACAAACTCACACACACTCTCTCCCACCCATTAATCATGCTTTATATCTCCTCTTTGGGTTTGGTCCGAACTGATCCAAACCAAAGGTAAATGCCTTTTCAATTTTAAATTAAAAGCACGTCTGGGTTCAGCTTAGTTTGGTTGTTTAGAAAGAAAAGAAGTTTACCTGTGTGGTTTTGGCTTCTCTCAACACAGAGTCTCCCTTGCGCCCACATTTCTCTGAAGTCCCCGCATTACAGGGTAACAGGCCCTGGTTTACATTAACCCTCAACACCACAAAAAGACCAAGGGGGGAGAGGAAGTCAGGCTGAGACAGACAGGGGGGAAGAAGGAGATTTGATTTGCAAGTCTGGTTTCCATTAGAGCTAATTATCTGTTTCATCTCAACCTGAAGCAGTTAGTGTGTGTGCAGAAGTGTGCATGTTAGAGTTTTTTTTTACTTGTGATCTGTGACTTTTACCCAGTAAAAGCTGCTGCTAAAGCAAAGGTAATCAAACCTGAAGCCAATAACTTCAGCTAAGACGAAACTCTTCTTCTTATATCCCCCACATTGACTGTTTAGGTCAGTGAGGAGTGCAATAAACTGGTCAACTGGCCTTAGATGTTCTTTATTCAAAGATTCATTTAAATTCTACATCTCAAAAAATGTTTGCCTGTCTTTCATATTGTGCATCTGTTTGCGAATAAAATCTTCAGAGAATATAAATTCCAGCTCATCATTTTGGTGCGATACCATAAAAAACAAAAGCAAACAACAAACATTCAACAAATATGGAAATGTTTGGATCAAAAATTTAAAGTTTATTTTCACACCTATTAAAAATCATCAATGAGCCGGCAGCTTTGGCTACAGAAAGCCCACACAGGCATGTAACACGTAAACTCCACACAAAAAGGTTCAAGTTCACATCCCAACCAGAGACCTTCATGCTTTCTCTGAGGCTAAAGGAGGTTTAAACACATAATTCTACTATTCTACTAAAATCTTTCCAAGTACTGCAAATACAGTGAATTTAATGACAGAAACCAGTTCAGAAAATCCTAGAACAGGGAAAACAAAGAATGTCTTGGTTTTTTTTTTTAAAGTAAAGTATCTCACATAATTAGGTTAACTTGAACATAAATCTGCACACAATGAAACAACAAATAAAACAAAAAATAAACAATATTTGCACCTAAACCAGATCCAGAGATAAAAGTGAGCCTTTTGTATCCAAGCAAACTGAAGATGATGTAAAGAGAAGTGGAAAACTGCAATGTACTTTAATAGTCAAACATTATAGAAATCATCACATCTTTTGAGCTAAAATGGAAAAGTGAATCAAACTTTGGATTCATTGATCTGGAGCTTTTATGAGCTGACGTGATATATAAACGCATGATGCTGAATGATGGAACGCATGTTTGTGACGGTGATGGTGGTGAGGATTATGTATTTTCCAGGCACATACTTCAATTCTAAGTTATGAAAACAATGTATATATAAAAAATGAATATGACTTTGCATCATAGTATATCTAAATGCCTTAAAATTAGCCTCTGTCTCTTTAAGAACCTCCTGCTGTTTCGGACACTCCCACTTCAGCACATCTTCACAATAATGCTTCAGAGTGTGCAGACTGAGCTCCAGGGAGGAGCTTTGTGTAATAAGGTTTGTACCACCAAGCTTTTAGGCAACTCTGCATGGTTACCTCAAAGCAACACTCTGGGTGTGTTTTTAATGAGGGAATGACATTCTAACATGATTTAAAGCTCAAAAAATGTGATTTTGCATAATGTCTCCCCCCCTTTAAGGACAAAAAACTTTTCACTTGGAACTAGTACTATAGTACAGAAATGTTCTAAAAACTGGATATATAATAATGAGATCAGTGTTGCTATAACAATAGCAGGAGTCCAACATAATGAGTTTTCAGCGGAACATATCCCCTGAAGGTCGGTGCCAACTGCACCCATCAGTCTTCACCTGTGACCTCATAAACTGCCCCCTTCTCCTCTGAATACAATGACCCCCACCCCAACAAACCATCACATTCCCCCTCCTCAAAATGCCCACCCAGTCCACTTGATGAAACACAGAAAGAGCAAATAGATTGGATTAAAGAAATAAAACAAAGAAAAAAAACAAAGAGGGAGAAAAAAGGAACAAACTTATAAGAATCCTTTGAGCTCTCCTGCCCTCAGCTGTTTATCTTGCAGCTCGAGTTAAACAGAAGCCCCTTATAACTCCCCACATACCAGACAATATCACAGTGGCCCCCGCTTTACAAATATAAACACGAGCACTTTATCAAAGAGCATGGCAGCTCAATCAAACACGTCCAGGCTCCTTCAGCTAACCTAATTTACTTCCCTTGCCACAAAAAAAAAAACACTTATTTGATTTGAGCTTTTGGAACGTTTCATTTCGGCTGAAAACGGGGACCTTTTGGGAGGTCTGTTGATTAGGGTTCAAGGAGATTTCACTGTGTTTACTTTCTAAAACCCACAGTGGGTTTCTTATCGCAGACAGACTTGCAGACGATCATGAAAGAAAAGCCTGGGGTAGCACAAAATGTGGGTTTTGTCCACAGAAAGAAGACGTTGTTTGGCTCAGTTGGGAAATGGATGTTTCCTTGTTTTCGCTCAAACTAAGGACCGGTTTGGAGCTAAAAGTTAACTTTGATGCTTCTGATACGCGCAAGAAAGAGTTGCATCATCCTGGATTAGAGGAAGATTTGGAGCTTTTCCCTGTTGAAAGCAATAAGCAGAGCATAGCCTTAGTTTATTGGCGTTCTGGGGGCCCCTGTCATGAGTAAGTATGCACAAACACACACATACATAAAGGCAGAGGGGGGGGGGGGTGTCTTGGCAGCAGAACGACTCCAACCTCGGTGTTGGTCCAAGGGGAGCTTTGCTGGAAGAGAAATAGACATTAAAAAGTGCAGCCATTCCCCCTGGTGTTAACTGAAGGGTGGTCTCTCTGTTTTTGTCTCTTTCTGCACCTCTATCTCCTCAACCCCCTTTTGGTCCCATCTCAGATCACTCCATCTCCCTCTTCATTTTCATTACACCCCACCCCCTCCCCTTCCCTAATCTATCATATAATCATCCTCCCTCTGTTTAATCCTACCCCTTTCATTTCCTCATCGACTTCAAACTCCCCTTTCGTTCTCCTCCTTTTGTTTGCCTCACAAATGCAGAAACTTTGTCCCACTGTTTACTCGCTCTCTAAAAGGTTGTGTGAGCGCTCTTTGAACGAGGAGAAAACCGCACCAAGACAAAGAGAAAGATGTTGGGACTGTAAGGAAACAAAGTCTTGCTGATACAGTGGTAATCATCAGACAGTATTTTTCTCTGTTGTTTTTTTTTGTACTTTAAAATCAGTACACAAAAGTTGCTCTGGCTGGAGATTTCTCAGGTCTGCTCTTTTTTTCTCTCTAAAGGTGTTGGTTGGTAGATTTTACAGGCCTGTTTGGTGCCATTTAAACCATTTGCATGTTTTTTTTTTCAGCTCCTGTAAAACAAAACCCCAATAATTCTCTTCCCCTCGGCTGCCTGGTAAAAGATCAGTGCCAAATTTCTTACTTTCTCATACCAACACACCCAATAAAACTGTAGTCCCATGGCAAACTTACAGGGAAAGTGTAAAGCAACACCACTGCTTTATTAGAAAGAAAAAAAAGAGGTAAAAGGTCTGAAGACCAAAAGTACACAATGAATATTTTGAGGGGACACATTAGAGCTGAGACGTTGAGTAACCATCCCAGAGCTTTCCTTTTTACAAACTTGTAGCTGATAACAGTCTGAATATTCTGTTTGGGTTTGGTTTGGCATGAGGCTTTCTATTTAATGATAATAAATATTGAATTAATTAACCACAATAAACTTTTAAACCGTGTGATTGAACAACCCAGACACAGCGGGTCTGGGGATTTCTTTCTCATTAAGTCAAGTTTTAAATGACGCTCATGTTTGTATTTCTATATTGTTGTGCCTGATTCTGAATATTTCATATGTTCAAGGATATATTTAACTGTAATGGAAGAAAAAATGTCTACAATATTTTTGGACTGTTCTTATTAAACAGTTCAATGAATTTCTTGTATACTTGTTAAAACTAAAGATCCTCTACATCACATGTCAAACTCAAGGCCCGCAGGCCAAATGTGACTCGTCACAAAATGTTATGTAACCCACAAGAGCTTTAAAGATGTAATAAAGTCTTAAAATAAGCAGCTCTAAAGCCAGCATCACATCAATCATAATGCATGATTATTTTACGGCATCCCACAACTTGCTGCATTTTTGCTAGCTGCATTTTTGCTAGCTGCTTTTGCTGCGACTCTGTTGTACTGGGAAGTGGGAATATTTAAACTGGATCACCCCTCCAAGGGGAATTCCCTGTAGGAATGTGGGAAAGTTCAGAATTCAGGACGACAGCTGCTCACCACAACGCAACAGTGAGTAAAACTCTCTTACTTTTACTTTTAATAGTATTTCTGTATTATTTGTTTCACATTTAGTCAGTTGTACACGTACTTCTCAGTGTTTATGAGAGGACGTGTCAAAACGCTGTTTCTATGCAGGAAATACCAATTAGAGCTCAGTTATTGTTTGTTCTACTTGGCCGTAGACGAGGAACATGACGTTTCATGTTTAGTTGAATTTAAACATGAAACATTGACATTAATTACAGCTGGCCCTCTGAGAACCGCCATAATGCTCATGTGGCCCTGCTCTGCATGTATCTGTTATTAAAATACTCAGGGATGAGTGTTTTCTACCGAATCGTGATTGCAAATCTTTTACCTGTTATAAACGCCAACCTTTTTATTTTTTAATCTTTTTTTTCCCTTTTCATTGTTACTTTACTGTCCAGAGTGTATACCACCACAAAAACAACATTCTGATGGACCAAAACATCCAAAAATCCCCACCTGTGTAGAAAAGTGTGAGCTTACAGAATCTAGCTCTTTAGTCATAGAAGGACAGGAGACGGTCATCCTCGTCAATGAAGGAAAAGCCTTGTTTTGGAGATTTTGGATGGAAATTCAAGTTTTCTTGATTTGCGTCATCCAGCCATATCGAGCAATTTGTTCTGTGTAAAATTCATTCATCCATCCATCCTCTTTGCTTGTTTATTCCTTTCAGGGGTCACTGGTGCCCATGTACAGCAGTCCCTGTGTGAGGGGCAGGGTGCACTCTGGACAGGTTGCAAGTCAGGGTGTGTAAAATTCAGCTTGAATTTATTTTCTCTTGCCTGCCTCCTGCTTTTGCTGTTCCTTCTCCAACCATCCACCAGCATTTTACAACAGTTTTTCCACAAATGCCAGGAATAGTGACGCAAGAACTTACAGTATTTTGTTGCAATCTGCCTTTTCTCCACTAGATGTCAGTAAATATTGTTCCCCTCAATGCAGAGCTCCCTGAAAATAGTAATAATTCAGTTTTCTATTATAACCTGATACTGTCTTTGGCAAAACCTGTGTCTTTTCAACACTAAAACATAATTCCATTGAAAAATAGGCTGTAAATATTTAGCAAACCTTTGATTTTTATTTACAGCGTCCTCATCCCAGCGTTTTTTGAATCCGGATCGAATGTCTGCAAGTGTTTGTTTCTTTCAAAACAGCATCGGAGAAGTGACGGCATAATAAAAAGGCAGGCGCCAGGATCACATCAAGGCCAAATAGTGTGTGCGTGTATCACAGACACACACATGTGGGAGAGTTATAAATAGTGGGATCATCTGGAGTACATTAGAGGTACAGTGTTTAAGTGAACAGGTCCGCTACCTGCAGCCACAGAAACCTCAGAGCAGATGCTGCCAGGTCCTGAGGACACACACACACACACACAGGTTTGTATTTCTATCCTTATCAGGACCGTTCATTGACTTACGTTCATTTCCAGTCATATACAGCCTAACCCTGACCCTGACCACAAACCGTTAAACTAACCTAAACTCAATTCACACCTTAGTTCTTAAACGAACCCCCAACCCAAAAATGGAGTTCCACCATAGTAGGACCGGTCTTTGGTCCCCATTAGGACTACTGGTCTTGACAATGTAGGTGTGTATACCCAAACAGACCTAAATAGGTAACAAAAACAAGTACACACACAGTCATACACAGTAAGGCTTAAAGGAAGAATTTATTCAGAGGAAGAACAAATCTGAGAGTCTTGCTCAACATCACTTGAGCGTATAAATTTTGGCTGCATCGCTTCAAGATAAACAAAGGTCATTAAGAAAACCACAACAGGGATTTATTAACTCCACTAATAAAGGGTGGAAAACACAACGTCTGAGGCTTCGAACTGACTTTATAAAATTGTCTTATAAACAACACCTGCACACAGTGATGTGCTGAGTCTCATTCTTTCCCACACAAAGAAATAAGTGCATAAAGAAGATTATACACTGATGTAACACAACTTGTTTTGCCCCGAGAAAGAAAAAAAACCCACAAATAATCTTTAATAAAGGCCTTGCATCCATTGAAAGAGCCACCCTCTGCCTTTAATGTCGGAGCTTTACAAAATAAAACACAAGGAAAGTCTCGCTCAGTATCTGCAGCACTGACTGAGTTCAAATCATTTTTGTCTTGGCTCAGGTTGATTGGCTGTGGCGTCCATCTTGATTTGGTTTGCCTCCAAAAATGAATCAGCTGAAGATGCACATCGATTGTTGTTAAAATCTGTCAACTGGTTCAGGAGATATTTTGCTAACAGACACAGTTGACTCTAATAATTAATGACAAAGAAAGTTTTGTTTATTCGAAAAAATAAACCTTTTTTTTATAATAGTTTCATTATTTTTTATCCCCACATCTAAATGCCATCTTTTAGTGGATGAAGTTTTTGCAAAAACTACCCCCCCCCCCCCACCACCACCACCACCACCACCACCTTTCCCCAAAATCAGGGGGTGTCTGCAGGAAGTGGGCTCTCCCCCCCACACTCACAAAGTGAAACCTGAGCCACAGGAAGTGGTCCTGCGCTGCATCATGTCAGAACTCACAAATTATTCTCCTTTTTTTCCCTTCTTTTTACAAAGTACCTTTTTTCCCCTTTCTGTAATGTCCTACTCCCTCATCCTGTCTTCTTCTCTTCATTTATTATTTTCATTTCAGCTCCAGAGAAAGAGAGAGAAATCAGAGAGACAAAAAGCTCTACCTGTGTAATCTCAAAATGAGCTCTATTCAGAGTAAAAAAAAAAACAACAAGCTGCTGCTGTGGTTGGACAGGCCCCAAAATTCCTGGAAAACATTCGATCTCTGCAAACTTGAGGTATTCCTGCCTACACTGACCACATAACACTTTTTTAAAAGGGCACAAAGCCAATTTTTTAAATTCTAATATTACATCACGGCAAGGCTTTGACATTTTACAGAGTTATAGTTTTAAGAAAAAGCTCAGGGGGAAACTGAAAATGGCTTTCTTTGAGCGATGTAAAAATAAAAGCACAGTGAAACAAACTTGTTCAACTCTTATAGAGGAAAAAGAACAAAAAAAAAAAAGTTTTTTTAATAAATTATGAATCATAATATTTAGTTTATGAATTATTAGTGGACCTCACAAAAAGAAATGTTATTGCCTCATACTCAGATCTAAATACCAATGCTTGTTTTACTTTGTTTTATGTTCTTCTGTTTTTATAGCTGTTGCAAAAAATGTGGGTTCTATAAATAACTGTGGGTGTGGGCGGCTCAGTTGGGTAAATGTTACTTCCACTAATAAAATTGTGTTTTAGACAACTTATGCTGATGAAATCTCCATCATTAATGGCACTTTCTGCCAGGAATAGAACCAAAAAAATTTTAATTCCTGACACCAATTTCAGGCATTTTCAATATTTTTTTTACTTTTTTGCCAATCAGATCTTCAGATCACTCTTGTATTTTTTGGCTTTATGTTACATCTTATAATACATTTTAGAAAGTTTAAAGTAATATCAGGATCTCAGTGATGTAAGTTTTGAAGTTGCTGTGATTCTTTCTGCAGTTTTATGTCAAACAATGTTTAAAAGGTTTGGACAGCCTTCAGTAAAATGTTCCTGCAAACAGAGCAGAGTAGAAGTAGTCCTCAGTTTTCTTTAGTTAAAAAAGTAACATTACTGTTTTTTTGTTTGTCAGTTATGTCGCATTTTTGTGGTTGAAAAGAAAAAACAATGACATGAACATTGGCTCTATCTGTCCAAAACATTGAAAATATCCAATATGAACTTATTAATAACTAAAAACTAATGCATTAGATTTAGTACTACGACAGGTGAAGCAAGTCTAGTTTATGTATCTGACTCCTTAAAGCTGTAGTTCAGATGAGGGGAGGGATATATTACTTTATAACCCTAATTCACCTTAAATCCAATATTCAGTGGGTTTGATTAAAATATAAAAACTCAAATAAAGTAGAGCCAAAGAAAGCAATTATCCAAAAAAGTAAATAGTCTATTACATTTAATTTGTCTGTTTGAAATCAACCTTCAATAGTCATTTAGTAAAAATCAGTAATGCAGTTTTAATCTTTCTGCCAGACTGAGTCAAACTAAATCAACCTGACGTTTTGAAGAAGCCGTCTGCAATACTTAAGCTAAAACATAGCAAAGTTTGTCTGGCCCTCTACATTCTAACACTCAGGCCACATACTGCTAAGAATGGCAGCCCTTTGGTGGCCCAGATGTTTGCCAGAGGTGGTCCAAGCATGGGACAGCACCACATAAACCGAACCACAACCGAGCTAGTTGTGGCATCTTAAAAGGTAAAATTATGCAGCAGCGTGGACACAACCGTGGTAGAACTCGGATTATTTTGAGACTTAAACCCTTAAAAAGACGTACTCAATCCTATTTTGATCTCATCAATATAAGTCCTGCAACTCATCAGCAGCTTGAGTGACAGCAATAGGAGTGTGATCACAGCGACATAGTTTAGTTTCACAGCAGAGGTTTTAGACAGAATTAAACAAATGTACACAAAAATGTCCAAATTTGCACCGAAATATAAAGACAATACCCTATAAAGGCCTAATTTAATTTAGGGGTTTAGTTTAAGCTAGTTAACTTTTGTTGTGCATGTGTCAGGACAGGACACACAACTCGATCATCACAGAAACGCTGTCCATCAGGAAGTGTCCTCTGTCCCCAAGCTGCCAAAGCTCTGACTGTGAGCATTCTGTTGAGGTCAGAGAGGGGAAGACTGAGTTAAGTGAAGTTTAGAAGAGCAGTGACCAAGCTTCTCTTCCCCCTCTGGCAGAGTGATCAAGAGACAATTAGGGACATGTATACACACACATGCGCACACACTCAACCTCACTCTCATAGCTACAAAATAAGAGTTAAAAAAAACACATCTTGCTTGATCTTAGCCCTGGGCTAGTTGGCCCACAGGCCCACCCTGCTGACCCTTGTTACTGCGGTGATTAAAGATTGGGAGCCCTCATCTGCAAACATTTAGCCAGTGCCACCCCTAATCTGCCTGGTGTCACCATGCATGTCACCGCTGACTCGTCAGGAACACACACAGCCTGAAGTCACAATGATATTCAACATTTGACTTGTTTTTATAAGAGAGGGAAACTATTACAAAGTTGTATTTAAGTTTGACAGAAAGAACCATTTTTACCAGAGCGCAGCCATGAAGATGTTTTATTGTAACTATATGAGCACTGATAAATTTATATTACTGTTCTGTTCAAACATGTCCTGTTGTGCAGCTGTAAAAAATACACCAAACTGAGTGGCTCCATCAGAAACAGCAGTATGTTGCACAATATAGACAAAAATTAAAGAAAAGAAAAATGTACAAGAAAAGTGTTTCTTTTGGAAGTTGACAGGGTTTTTGGCAAATCAGAGGAGAAAACCCATGTCCTGTTTGGAGCTCTATCATGCTTCACTGTTAAAACATCATTTAATTAAATAAGTCACTGAATTTTAGATTTAATGTCTCTGAACTAGCATTTTGATCACTTTTATGGGTTTTACACTTTAGTTTTTATGATTTTTACAGATTTTTCCACAAAATCACAAACATCAACAGACAGCTGATGATACCACAAACTGAAACGTCTAAAATTGTATGCAGACAAACTCTTTTTGATACAGAAAATGTACAAATTATACATCAAAACGAAAGCAATGTTGTTGTCTTCTTTCACTCAGCATGTATCTCAGTGTTATAGGAACTAAATGTTTTGTCTTAAATCCTCAGAGAACATAGAAAGTGCACAGCTGAGCTTCCACAGACTTCAGTAATAGTTTAGCTCAAAATTCTTTCTTCAAAATTGAAAGTGAAGTGTATCTTTAAATTTGTCATGTTTTCTAATTTACGTAGATACATGTGTGACCATCAGAGTTTTGTGTTGTTCATGGTTCAAGAACTTTTAAGATCTGACTCAATTTTTGTCCATTACTTGTTTGTTTTCAGTCTGTTTTAGTCTTGACGCTATCAGGGAGTGACAGACACAGGAGTGGTTACTCTGGTGATCATAATGCGCAGCTTTAACATTTCATTTAATCTCAGTTTTCTTTCTTTGCTTGGATTATTACAAAGTTATGTTGGATGTTTCTGCAGTAGCTGCATCAGAACTGCTTCAGACTTTTTTTGTTTGGTTTAAAATAGTCATTTTGTTAGGTGATCAATTGACTCTCAATCTTCCATTTCCTCCATCATTAAATTAACCATCGGCCGTCACCTCCCACCTCCTGACCTCTGAACTATGACACAACTGTCCTTTTCCTCCAGGCCTGACTGACATGAGCATGGCTGCTTTGGGCTGCTCGTTCTCTATCATGCAACAAAAAAAAAGTTAAAGTTCCTCGAATCACACTTTACAAAAACACTTTTTTGTGACTTTTAGCTTGTTTTTGCTGACATTTTATAAACATTCTTACAAATGTTTTCATGTGTTATTACTTGAATTTATTCTTTTAAAAGTTTGAAATCATTTCTTAACATTTTGTCACCAAAAAGTCACAGTTTCCCTAAAACAACAAACTGAATCAGCCTCATTGTGCAATATTTCTTCAAACTTTCTAAAAGTCTTTCAAAAGTTTTCTTTCGACTTTAGCTGTGTCCAGTACTTTACTATTATCAGAGGAAGGTTTCTTTTTTGGGCATTTGGGCATAAAAGACTTTAAATCAAGGGATTATGTTGTGTTGTCACATGTAACAGGCAACTTTGCAAATAACTAATTTTAATTTAAAACTTTGAGCACTTTGTTGAATTTATTTAAGATCTTTTAGATAAAATCTGCAGAATTATAAAATATAAAACAATATAACAAGTATATAATAGCCTCAACAAAATGTTTTTACTGTTTTTTTTAAAGACACACAAAACTTTAAGAAACTTTTGATCTGCTAGAAATAGCCCCCTCCCCCCCCTCCCCCCCTATTTGTCCACTTCAATTTAAAACACTTAAAAGAGACTGCAAGAAAGTCTGACATCCTGGTGGCAAATATTAAGAAATTAGAAATGTAAAATGAAATTGAAACATCTATCTAAGAATGTTTATTATGTCAGCAAAAACAGCTAAAGTCACAAAAACGTTTTTGTACATTTCATATTGGTGCACAACTGAGAGGTCTGCGCAGAATGTTTATTTTTATTACAATGGAACCAGTAATACAGAAACTAAATACCTCTTGACTTCAACTTTGCTTCATTTTACCTAAAAAAATCAGTGCAGATTTATTTCAATCAACTACAACATAAATCAAAGTGGAAGGAAGCTTTTTAATTGAGAAAGAAACAAACTAAAATCTTTTACCAATTCTATCAGTCAGCAGCATGCCAGCTCTCATAATTGTGTCTTAATTGTTTGAATGTTTTATTGAAGCAATGAAAATCTGTATTTTTCTGGATATTTAGAGTGTAATTTAGGACTCTGCCATTTTGGAAAAACTTCATTTCAGAGTGTCTCGATTGGCATGAAGTTAAGACACTTAGAATTTTAATAACATTTTTACTCAAGCAGGTAAATATTTTGATTCTTATTGGCTGTTTTCCGAGTTCTGACTGTCTTGCGCAATGATTTATTCATGAGTCATTTTTTTGTTTTAAGATAGGTGAATGCTGACCTCTAGTGGTGATGATGCAACAATGCAGGTCATCTGCATTTGACCTGCATTTGAGTAAAACTTCATATAACACTACAACATATGGATTTAGATTCACTTCACAAAAGGTAAAAACTTGTTAAGGAACATCAAATAATTAATTAAAATGTTCTTCTGTCTTTAACATTAATTATTACTTCAGAAGAAAGGTCCATACTGGGGTTCTCCTCCCAAACCTGTCAATCAACAAGTCAGTGTTTTTTTCCTTCTCTTTTCCTGCAAACAGAAAATAGTTTTTCTTCACCTTTATTCTAAAACCCCAATTAGCCCATCACATGTTTTTGCTTGTAACAGACTTGCATAACTCATAAAGTGAGGGTATAAAGTCTACTCTAAGTGACTTGTTTGTGTGTTTCAGTTTGTAGAGAGAAATAGTGACAGACTGACTGAAGAAGTAGAAGACAAAAGACTGAAGGCATGCAAGAAACGTGAGACAGCAGAGAAACTCCTCTGGGTCTACATCTGGACATGCAAAGGGTGGTCAGCTTGGTGTGTGCACTGCGCTCTCTTGGACATGGAGGTATAAGACGACTTGTCTTGCTTCATTTGTTGATGAAGTGGCACTCTGGAACTCTGACTGCTTTAAGACAGGTAGGATGGCTTTTACCTCTCTGTGTTAGACAGGCAGTGGGAAGTAGCTCAGGTTAATGAAGGTCCCACGAGTCAAT
The DNA here is from genome assembly GCA_031762555.1 of Cynodonichthys magdalenae. Taxonomy (NCBI): domain Eukaryota; kingdom Metazoa; phylum Chordata; class Actinopteri; order Cyprinodontiformes; family Rivulidae; genus Cynodonichthys; species Cynodonichthys magdalenae. The sequence goes on from JARVJO010000155.1 coordinate 1,825,138, forward strand.
AAATTATGCATCATCATCAGGTTTACAGATAGGCCATGTGATGAGGCTGCACTTTGGTCCTGCTTGGTTTGTTTTGTTTAGGTAATGCCTACATACAGTATTATCATGTCCAAAGACAGATTACTTCCACAAAGCTTTTTTTTTTTAAACAATTGTGTCATTAACTGTTTTTAAGAAACGTACAGAGCAAAAGTAAATTACATTCAAAAGAAAACCTAAACCATAAACCACTTGAGCAAAGTTAAAAATGGGATTTTATTGTCATAAATGTTAGACATAGGACCAGTGCAAGGTTATCTGCTCTGTGGTTGCAAGTCAAGTCCTGCCCCAGAATGTTTTTGTTTTATTTATTCTCTAACACAATAAACACAATAAACTCATTATTCTAATCAGTCTTGATCTTCCAACATTTGGATTTTTTTTAGGGGAAAATGTTTTTAGGAAATGTGAAAGAACTGCTTTTTTAAAGAGACAAGTATGTCTATTAGCTTCAGTTTTAAGACTGATGCCTCATGGGTCATTCTGACCCAAGGGCAGCAGGAGTGTTAATAATTTACAGACATATGGATATGTATTCATATACTCAAGTAAATTACCCATATATTAAATAAATAAAGTAATTGGATTATTCAAAAGATTTCAGATAACAGATTTTTTTACTCAGTACACTATATTACACAGTTAATAACAAAAGTTGATCCAATATTTGCATTTTTTTTTTTTACTTTTCAGGTAATCTGAACTTCACAATAGACGAAATTTAGTGAAAAACACTGTGTTTTTGGAATAGTTTTTCCATTTGTTTTATTTCATATAAAAAAAGGGGTACAAAAAAGTGATTTATCGTTTTATTTGGGTCACTCATTCCTAATTATCGCCGCACCCTACGTCATTGCCCTCCAGCCAATCGCGTGGCGACGTTCAGGGACGACGCACTGAAGACGTAACACCAAGCAAACATGGCGAGGCTCCGAGTAGAGTACGGAGGTTGGGAGTCCGGCCGCTTTTAACCAAGAAAATAGCCTCAGCTTCCCTTCGTACGATGTGGTGGTGTTAGCCAGAGCCACCACACGCGCTGCCTTTAGACCATGTTGGCAGAGGTAAGTGGAAACGGGCGCGTGCGTCGCGTTAATTATGTTGTTCATGGCTGGGTTAGCTTAAGAACGGTTAGCGCCTCGAGCCGATGCAGGTAAACACAGAGAGGCTGTCAGCCCCGGATTACACTGCTAACACTATATTAATACAACGCCGGAGCTTAGGATATCCTCAGCGTCAACACTGGAACCAGCTGGAGATAAAGTATCTGTGCTACTCTGTAGTAAAATGTACAAAGTATGAGTAGTGTCTCGGTACAAGTACAACAAACACAGACAGGTGAGCTGGGCGTTGACAGAACTGACAACCAGGGTTCCTACCGTCCATAAGTATGAAATGTGTTTGTATTATATTTATTATATCAGTTCTAAACAAGTATGGGGAAAATAAAGTGTAGAAACTCCTTTTCTGACCCATAGTTCTTTTTTATATTAGCTGAAAACAAAATTTTGCTTAACCACTTACGTTTATTTTTAGAAAAATGCATTTTACATTGATTGATTCTACATTTATAAAATATGAAACCCTAAATTACTCTCAATAGCAGCAAATTGGATGTCATTTAAAGTAAAAAGGATGTCACATGCAGGGCTGCCACTATTTTATTTTGTTTATTATATTATTATATCAACTAATGTATGTATTTTTGATTGGGCAAATTATCTGTCATAAATTATTCCATGCTGCATGTTTTTCTTTAAATGCTCTAAATAGTAAAAAAGTTTAACTTAATGCACATCATGTTTTATCTGCGAGGCCATGAACCCTGTGATTAACATTGTGAACTCATTAGAAAAATGTTTATTTTCACAAGTGTAGTTCCCTGTCAATAATCATGGCAATGCTCACCTCTGTCCAAACATTTACTGTAAATCTACATTTGTACTTATATAAGAATGATGATTGTTGATTTAAAAAAAAAAAATTCTGAAATTTAAACTGAAATTGAACATGAAATGTAAAAAAGGGATAAACTGAGTTGTGAGTCCTAACTAAACTGATTGTATTCCTATGTTTCAATCTTTGTGTGCAGATACAACTGAGTGTGAATGATGGGTATGTTTTAAAGTATTCAAGGAAATGGCCCGAGACAGACTTGTCTTTAATGCTGTTGATTACTGTATTGACATGTAATTGTGTTCCACTTGTTCTGTCACACAAACGGGTTTATAAATACTTACTGTAACATCTGCTGACAGTGTAGAAATTATCTGAACTACAGGTATCAGCTTTTTAGCAGCTCTAGGTTTGTGAGTAGTGAAAGTCTAATTGATCCGTTTGAGCAATTCAATGTTTAACATGGTTCTGGACAGTTTAAAAGTGTCATCCAGAAAGATCATATAATCAAATACACAATTATTTAGACAATGCAAGCATTAGTTTTGTTTAATCTAAATCATTTTGTATCTTGTTACACATTTTTTAGGCTTTTATTACACACATTTAAATATACAGTGAGTCACTCTTTGTGTATATTTGTATGCTTCTTCACTGCACTCCACAGGTGTTAAACACTTGCTTTAAACACCTAGATATGTTGCAGACAAAGTTTTCTCTGTGCTTTTTATCCCTGGCTAAACACCATTAAGCTGTCCTAATCAAAAGCTTGATGGACATTGAGGCCAGCATGCTGTCACATTAGGTCTGCTCTTCTCCTCCTTCCTTCTTACACTAACTTTAAATAGTTGCCCTGTCAAACAATTTGACATATCTAAATAATCTGCTCAGACCTTTTTCTATTATTTCATTTTTGTTTCCAGATAAATTCATTGTTTGACTTTAAATTGACAGAACTGTCTTCTGTCTTCCAGTGTTTCTTTAGTTGTGCTGCCAGTCAAATGATTCCTCCCAGCTTGTTAGGATCTCGGAAAAGCAACATAAATCCCCAGGTGCTCACTCTTTTCACTAGGAAGGTGTCAGGAACCAGATAACCTCAGTCTTTGTCAGAGGAGGGATGAGGTTGAATTTTTCATCCCCTGGGTGACAATTGAGGTAGCAGCGTAAATCTCAAAGGACCTGGACAGAAAAAAATAGACAAAAAAATGATCTCTCTGTTGTCTGTGCCAAGTCCTGTCAAACGTATAAAATTACTATACATCTTTTTGAGTGTTCATTCAGGTGTCTTATTTTGTAAGGAAGAAAATTAGATTTATGACTTTTAACTGTTGATTAAAACAAAAAAAGACATTGAATATGTAGGCTACATGAAGCTGGTTGTAGCATAATGTTCACTGGCATTGGTGTTTTTAGTTACTAATGTGCATGCATAAAATCAAGTGCCAAGCCCCCTGTTAAATTCAAAACTATCTGCTTTTCTATTGACTGTTTATAGATTTGTTTTTATTGGTATTTTACATTGTGATAGCAATGTGGGATGTTGTTGCATGTCAGAATGACTGCAGAGCATGGATGAAACAGAGGTAGATGTAAACACTGTTTAGACTAAAAGTATTTCAACAAGCCAGAAGTAGGCATGACTATATCTAGAGTCCACAATACATTGCAAAATACTAACACTGAGTATTAACTGTAAAAAAAAAAAAGGTCAATAAGCAACTTTTTAAAGTGACAAATTAACCATATAATCTATCTCCATATTAAATTACCTGTTTAAATGAAAATGCTTGAAAATCAGTGATTTAAACAAATGTTATTTAGGTTTTGGTGTTATTCTTGTCATTGACTTGTCAAAGGCTAATCAGCTTCAGATAACGGAACAAGTTGAACACACTGGTGAGATTTTAGCCAGCCAGGGTGAATGATTTTAGTTACATTTCATCAAGGTTGTTTTGATGTCAGTGAATGGATTACAGCCTCACAGTTTCCAAGTCATAAATATGTTACTGTCACTTACCAACAAAAGAAAGAAAAACAATCAAGTATCTTAAGAGAATGCTTGACTGTTGAGTCATTAACCGTCTTGATTCTTAAAATGTATTTGTAAATGTAAATGTATGTAAAGTTTAAGCAGTAGTCTTTCCAGTTAGGTCACCGTGGTCAGTCACCTCCTCACACTTTATCCACCTCTTCAGAACTAACCATGGATTTTTCCATAGAAGAGCTTCGGCGAACTCTATTCCCCTTTCACACAATCACATCTCTGATCAGGCTGCAGCTAAGCACTCGTGCACATGCATGAGTCAGAAATAGAACAAAAAATCCTTCTTTACGTCTTTCTTCCTGCACGTGTGTCTATTTATAAACAGGGTGACTGATAGATTTATCAAGTAAGGCTGTGTCAAGACAGTGATTAGAGGCTGTGTGTAAATAAAGTAGAATACACAATAAATCATTTTGTACTAGATACATATATTGTATCAAGAGGGCTTTATTATCAGAATATACTGTGTCTCTGCATCTTAGAACATTTTGTCTATTCTTTGTGCCTTTAGTATCGTAATGTTTGTGTCCGTTTATGTGTTCTTCTCGGTGTGTGTTGCGTAATAAATTGGCTAGATGTTTTCAGTGTGTGCATCCTGATGGGCTTGGGTGTTAATCATTGGAACAGGTGCCTCATGTTTTAAACCCCCTGTAAGCTGTAATGACTCAGGAGTGTCAGTTATCGTGTCTTCCTTCAAATCCAGACCTCTCAAGTCTCGTCTCGCAGCACTTACTGGTAGCCTCTACATTCAGTGCTGCTTATACGGACAGCTGATGTAAAACAAGACCAGTCTGAGATGATTGGGTTTCTTTTTTCAGGAAATTACTGCTTTTTGTTACAAATAACCTTCACTGTATTGATTAACAGTAAATTTTTACCTACTTGTACTAGTTAATTAAATGTGTTTTCCTACGTTCTTGTTCTCAGTGTAGCCTAAATGTGTTGCTCTCGTTTGTCTGAATGAGTGCTTTGCTGTAACAGTGGGACTGTTATTTTTTTTTTCTACAGCATCTGAGCTAAACAAAATCATCTCTGAAGCTATGCTGAAGTGTTCAGATTTTGTTTATCACAATATTCCAGCTGCTTCTATTAACTGTTCTGTTTAACACAGTGCAGCCAGTTTGTTTAGTTGATATAAATTTATTACCAAAAGGTGACATTATTATTAACTTTAGAAGATTTATGCTTCGTTTTTGCTTTGTGGAAACTTTGACTTTCTTATCGCTTTAGTGATATATTTACTTGATTTAATGTTTTGCCTCTTCAAGTGGTAAATATTGTGCAATATTTTTAGTGCATTGTTGCCTTCTGTGCTTTTTGTTTGTTTAGTGAAGTCACTTATTGCTGAGGCCTGGTGGTGATAAAAATGATAATTGCATAGATCCATTAAAGCTTCTTGAATCTCCCAAAATAGCATTACAGATTTTTGAGTGTGCTGAGTGGATAAAGGTGTAAATGATGAATGTTAGAGATGAGCATATGGTAAATGGACTGAACTTATATAGCGCTTTATCAAGTCCCTCCGGACCCCAAAGCGCTTTACACTTACAGTCACTAACCCATTCACACACACATTCACACACTAATGATGGTTGATCACTGATATGTTATAGTTGGCCCTATGCTTATTAAAAAACACTAAGTTTGTAGCAGGCTATAAATGAATATGAGTTGTATTATTACCTAACTCAAAGATAATAATGGTCCTTATCAATTGCCAGCCTGATTTAAAAAAACAAAACCTCAAATGTTGCTCCAGGTATTATCTTGCCAAATGAGACTTGAGATGGGGACAGGATATAGGCAGGCTAGTTAGGACACATTTTGCTGACAGAACACTTCACATGTACCAGATTTATCTAAATCAGATTTTTTTACCAGATCTCATCACCCAACTTATCATAAAGATAACTGTTTATGTGCTTTAATTTGTACAAAACTTGTTTACAGATGCTGTACTGTGAAATTTGTTGCAGCTGATATGATGATTTTTCAAATCTCATCTATAAGTTCAGAAATGAATGATGCTTGTGAGATACTTTTTCTCAGTTTGTGTTACCCATCACAAAGGGAAATGTCCAACACTACACAGTGATTAAATTTCATATCACAATCCCCAATTAATAGAAACTGTCAGCAAACCATCCATTCATCCATTTTTTATACTTGATTCTCTCTGAGTCACTGAGCCGGGGTCACTGGTGCCCATCTTCTTGTCAGCAAACTGCACATAAACAGACTTCTCAGATCATTTAATAAACAGCTATACTTGTTAAAATACCCAAGTGTGCAGAGGGAACTGATTTATTGACCAGTTTCTGACTTCACTACAAAATCTGGTGATACGCCCTGTTTCAGTTTTATTGCTGGAATTTTTGCAGTTCACTTTTTATTAAGGACCAATGCAGCTTCAACAATTTCAATGTTTTCTATCAGTGTATTAAACTGTTGTGTCTTAGAGTTTATCAGAAATGAGTCTGATAAGATTTGTGTGTTTTGTTGGACCTTTTTTGATACTGGTTTTCTTTGTTACTGTTGGTTCAAAGAAGCCCAGTACGTGAAACGTGAACTAAAAGCCTACTGAGAACATCACAGCCTGTTTGGATTCCTTTGAACAGATTCAGGAGTAACTGCATTATTATTAGACTAAATTGTTTACATATTGCTGAGTTCTGGTCAGTGTTAAATACATAAAGAATAAAATGTTTGCATGTGTTAAATCATCTACACTTGTTTAATGATTTTGTTATGGATACCAAGAATTGTTGAAGTTGTGCAGGGTGCTGTGGCTGGTTTCTGGATTCTCATGAATAGTTTAAAAATGGTCATGAAGGACATTGGACTAGTTCAGTGAAATGAAAACCTATACATGAATTACTCTGTCACTGGTCTCCAATGTAGCCAAAAATCTTTTGTTGTGTGAGTTATTGTAAATATTAGTACCTGCACATATTGTGAATTTCTTTAAACATGTCAACACTGCCTCAAGAACAAGTTTGTTCTGCATTTTACCTAACTTTATGTATTTCACATGCTATACATTGTAAAATGACTGGCTCGTGTTTCTTAATGTGACATAGATATTTGGCAGTTCTTGTAATGTGTGTCATCCAATTGAACATAGCTGCCTGTGACATTGAGAACAACGGGTCAGTGTCCTGCAGAAGCAGCGTCGACTCCTATCTGGCTCCGTCAGCGGAGCTTCTTATCAAAGGAGGTCTGGTGTGAATGTAGGGCAGCCGAAGATCATCACAGCTGATTATCATGTCTGCCTGTGACTCTGTGGCTTTAGAGAGTATAACTGAAAAGTGTTGCAGCTTTCAGCAGTTTGAGTGAACAGCTGTGTTTTGCAAAAGAAACTCATGATGACGCCACACGTTTTGCAATACTTTAGTAAAAAAAACTGCACAGCGTGGTTTAAACACTGTGGCAGAATTATTGTTCATATGTCTTCCAGCATTCATGCACTCTGCAGAGTGATGAAATACGTTTTCTGTTGAGTTTTAGTGGTCACTTTTTGTTACTTAGTATAAAATTGAAAAATCTACAATAACTTCCAAAGAAAAATGGGAAACGGTTATTAGTTTCCTGTAGTGACAATGACAGGAAAACTGTAGGATGTGCGACACACACACACACACACACACGTTGCCCTTGTGAGGACCTGAGAAATGTCCTCACAAGGGCAAGAAAAGTCCTCACAAGGGCAAAATGTCCACACAATGATACTTATTTTTAGTGCGAGACATGCGCACACACACACACACACACATCACATTCTTTGTCTAGCACTCCCTAACAATGTAACACAACATGACGTGTCATCTTAAGTAATCATTTTTTTCCTGTACCAACCTCTTTCTGTAAAGCTTGACCTTTGTTTTTCCTGTGTTGTGGATGATGTCATATGTTTAGGTAAGACAATGAACACAAACTGGTTGAATGTTTTATTGTAGTCATGGCCTCATCTTGCTTTTTTGTTTTTAATGTAGCAAAGCAAAAACAAAATCACAGCAAAAGTGTTCAGGGATCATGAATTTAAAGTTTGGCAGGTGAGGCTGGAGTAATCCGATCTGAGGATGATGTATATTCAAAGACAGGAACTGCCAAACAGTGTGTTAGAAAGAAATATATTTAAACAACATTTATTATATTTTGGTCTGGTTTGTATCTGACAACCGCTACTGCTTGTTTTTTATGGTTATAAAAAACTGATTTAAGCTCAAGCAAACAGAACTTTTCATTATGGTGAAAAAATATCTAACTAAATGAAAAAAAAATAGAATAAATATTTTAATTTGTATTTTAATCGGATACTAGTTTAAGAATAATGTAAAATCTTATACCTGCTGAAGTGTATGCCATTGACCTGTTTTTGTTCTCCTGTGTTCCAGGCCAGTTTGTCCATCTGGGGATGGGGGGGCCTTGGAGTTGTGCTGTTCCTCGTCACCTTTGGACCTTTTGCCATATTCTACCTGGCCTTTTATATCTTTTGCTTTATTGGAGGGTAAGCAACCCCAGAACCCACACAGAAACCACTTTTTTAATATAAACTTTGCTTTTCACAGTAAAAATAATTTCCTGCTTTGTTTGACGTCTTATCTGTTTTTCAGGGGCTTTGTGGTCACTTTGCTTTATGGAAAGATAAACTCAGAGAAGCACCTGGAAAAGTGCGAGCACTCTTACTTGGCACCCACACAAATAGGTTTAGTGAAGGTAAGAACACAAACCTGACAAACAAATGAATTACTAGTTATTACATTGTCAGGTGAAAGTTTTATTATTACTGTTCCTCACCTGCTTTTGTGTTTTATTGTGATGTATTCTGCCTTTCAGACACTGGATGAGATGAAACTGGAGATAAAGCCCATAAAAATTGACCGGAGACTGACTGGCTCTAGTATAATCGATGAACCACTACAACAGGTGGGTCTCTCTTGTCCTATTTTCATTGCAACCATTTTTGTAACATTTTTTCCTAACATAAAATTCAGCTACACCTAGCAGGTGTAGCTGAATCAACTGCTAGGACTGAACACTCAGTCTTTTAAAGCACCATACAGAGCATGAAGGTGCAACACTGAAGGAGAGCAGCCAACAGAACATAACAGGATTATGACTAAGCAACAACTCTGTAGTCGTTTTGGATTGTGGTTCACTCAGGTCACTGTCTGACACATCAGCTGGCCAGGTCAGGAACTTGTTGATCTTAAGTCTTAGTGCAGGGATCACCATGAATAAAGGTACCTGTAGGTCTCCATGGCATGGGTTTACAGAAAGGTTTAGGAGATTTTAGGAGTCTGTCATTTGTTGTTAATTAACAACACATATTGTGCAAAATCCACTTTTTTATACATCTCTTGTACTTGGAGTCTTTAGGAGTGCAAAAAAGTTGAATTTAGTCTCTGTGGATGCTGTGTAGATGTCTTTATATTCTTTTTGGGTTAAATTTTCAACTTGTTATGTTTTTATCTGTTTTCTGTCATGTTTTCTGATTTATTACTTCACAGTCATATGTGCTGGAATTACCATGTAGGGTCTGGACTTGCCAAGTACAATTTTCTTCTGGCTGTGGGTCAGACTTTAAATAATTTGTAAATAAAATATTTGGATTTAAAGAGACAGCTTCAAAATGAGTTGATTTGAGTCACATGTCAGAAAAGGGGTGAAAGAGGGGCTTGTGGAGTTACAGTAAGGAGGAATTCAGACCAAAGCGTTGCAGTTCCACTTTAAACAGACCCCAACTGAATGATTTAAATGTGAAAAATAAGGATTTAAAAGCAGGATATGTCTACTTTAAGACTAGCAAACTGTCATTTATTTAAAAAATGTAAATGTTTTCAACCTATCCTGCATTGAACACTCAGAGATAAATGTTTTTATTCATTTTATGTAGTTATTTATGTTTCTACTGAAGTGGCAAAAAAAAAAAGAGCACTCAGGGATAAATCTCAAACAGTACAAACATAATGGACTTTTCCTGTGCGTCACATGAATTATGAGTTCACACTCTGCATTATTTATTTTCATATACGTCTATTGTATTGTCTCAAAGTTTAACATTAAAAACACCTCAATGTTCAAGTAAACTGTGCTTAAAAATGCATTTTACTTTCTGAATACATCATCACAATGAGCCAAAATAATTTCTTTCTTAATATATTATAAGAAGAGGAAGGAAAACTTTTCGCCCTTTGTGCCAGACCTATCATGTGCCTGAAGCATAAAGAAAAGACTTTGAGGATCAGAGAGTCTGTTGGTGGTTAACTCAGTTCAACGCGTGTGAATACATTTTCTCAATGATGTTTGATGACTAATACAAGCTTAGAGGCTTTTCTATTATAGTCATCAGTTTTTTAACCATTTCTGCTGTTATAATGTTGAAGTTAAAAAACAAAAGCTCTTTTTTGTGTGTTCTCAGCAGAGCAGTCTGGTCTGTCAGAGTTAAGTGCAAACACAGCAGTTAGTTTTAGTCAAATGACCCTGACTGGTCTACCCATGTGTAGATCAGTGTTTTCCTGGAAACTCATAGTTATTATTTCAGCTGCATGTGAACCGTGATCTCCCACACAGCTGAATTTGGTCTGTCGTGCTTTCTGTTAGTTGTGTTGTCTTTATCTGCTTGTGATATTTGCCTTTTACTTGTATGTATATGCAGCTTATTCAGTTATAAGTTCATCAAATCTGACAATCTCTTGCTTTTGCAACCAAAGTTACAGATTTATAGTTTTATTTATTTTGTTAACCATGTATTAATCCATTTGATTTTCCCTCCTACTTCCATATTTTTCATTTAGGTGATCCAGTTTGCATTGAGAGACTACATCCAGTACTGGTACTACACTCTGAGTGAAGATGAGTCCTTTTTACTGGAGATCAGACAGACGCTGCAGACTGCCCTCATCCAGTTCTCCACACGGTACAACACTTTCACTCAGCCCCATTTACTGCCTTTTGAAATATAAATATTTAATTATAATTATACTATCTGTGCGTCCAGGTCCAAAGAGGTGGACTGGCAGCCTTACTTCACCACTCGCCTGGTGGACGACTTTGCCACCCATTTACGAGTCTTTAGAAAAGCCCAGGGTCGCCTCGCTGATCGAGAGGACAAGCAAAGTACGCACACCTGTTCATACAGGCTCTCTGTGTCTTCAGTCAGTGTTTGACATGCCTTCAGGATAAATTCAGCTCATCTGTCATAATTATCATAATACATTGGTGATTTTATTTTCAAATCTAAAATGTTTCCTGTAAAGCCAAGATGAGAGTTCTGATACTAATGCCCTAACAGGGGACATCACCGAGGATCTAGTCGAGTCGTTCTTTGAGGCGGAGGTGGAGATGGAGAGGAAGATCTGTCGAGACATAGTTTGCACCTCGCACAAAGACGAAGAAGGTAAACATGATGTTATACTCGATGTACAAGTGCCACAAGTCAAAACAGTGTAACACTGGTTCTAAGCTCTAACCACTTGTACTTCAGAAATGCTGCCATTTAAGGCTGTAAGTAGTTAATCTAAACATTTTCTGTGTGTGCTGCAGGTTTTCTTCGAGACTTGTGTGAGTTACTTTTGTATCTGTTACTACCTCCTGGTGATTTCCACAATAAGAGCATGAGATACTTCCTTAGGGTAAGTACACAGAAAAACTGGTCTAAAACACAAGCACAACCAGAAAAAGTGCCGACACATTTGTATTGTAAATTGTTGACCAAGTCTGGAAACACTGATGTATTTTAGGAGGTGCTGGCGTACGGAGTGCTCCTTCCTCTGATCAACCAGCTGAGCGATCCAGATTACATCAACCAGTTTGTCATCTGGATGGTGAGGATCCAAACAGCAGTCTCAAAACCAACTCTCATTTCTTTATAAATGAAAATGAAAATAAATGCTTTATGTTGTATTTTGCTTCTAGATTAGAGACTCCAGCTGTAATTATGAAGCTTTCATGAACATCTTGAAGTTAACAGACAAACCTCCTGAGCTGGAGGCTGTTAAAGACAAGGTGGTGGAGGAGCTGCAGTATCTCCGCTCCCTGGATACTGCTGGAGATGGTGGGCTGTCGCTTTTCCTTTACGTCTATACCAAAACCTAAAGCTAGCTTTGTCAATGGTTGTTTTTATTTAAATGTCTGTTCCTGTTTTAGACATCAATGTGATCAAGAACCAGATAAACAGTCTTATGTTTGTAAAGAAAGTGTGTGAGACCCGAATCCAGAGACTGCAGTCTGGAAAGGTGGGACACAGTATTTTATATTGATAATTTTACTTATTTTTTGGTCATTATGCACCTTCTATGATTGGTTCTTCTTGAATACAGTTAGTTTTTGTTTCTGTCTGGTGTAGGAGGTCGATACGTTGAAGCTGGCAGCCAACTTTGGAAAGCTGTGTGTTATCCCTCTAGATCACATCCTCGTCCACAACATCGCTCTGCAGTTCTTCATGGGTAAACACATCACACACATGTCAAAAATCACTAGATATCAGCAGCCCTCAACTAGAACATCTCTGTTAATCATTTGAGTTATTTGTAATTTATCTAATCTCTGAGGAGAACTCCAGCTAGTTTCATCCTTCAGTCTCCTTTGTTCTCACCAAAGATCCAAAACTTCCTCGACTTTACAGATCAGATAAAAATGTTATGTTATTATGGTATCAGATCTTGTTTGAAAACCAACCCTGAATTTAAAATTAAGAGCCAAATTTATTATGACAGCATGCATACTCTTAATTGTACAGAAGAGGATTAGGACCTCCAGAGAAAAAAAAAATACATTTTACTGAGTTTTTCAGAATTCTAACTTTAATCTCAGAATTTTGACTTTAATTTAATTTTGACTTTTACTTTCTCATATTTCTGAGATTAAAGTTCCAAGTCAAGTTCAAATTTAGATTTTTTTTCTCATAATTTGAATTTTAATCTTAGAATTCTGAGAAAAACGTCAGAATTCAAACTTTAAATCTCAGAATTCTTAATTTTTGGCTCAGAATATTTACCTTTTCCTCAGAGTTCTGAGATAAAAATCCGAATTCTGGGGAAAAAATTGCTCTGAGACACCAATCCTCTTCTGGCTAATTGTTCAAATACCTGTAAGAAATTGTAATCCTTCAGTAAGACTTGACCAAAAAACAACTTGATGTTTATTCTGCAACATTAGTTGATCATTATAGTTGCCCAAAATATCATGTTCAGTTTTGAGGAAGTTTGTGTTTCACCATTTGAATCACTTGTCTCAATCCAGACTTTATGCAGGCTGCTGGCGCTCAGGCGGAGCTCTTCTTTTGGCTCACCGTTGAAGGATACAGAGTGACGGCGCAGCATCAGCTGATGGTGATGGAGAGCTGGCAGAAAGACGAGAAGCAGCAGCCCGGCACGACGAAGGGACTCCTCAAGGCCGCCGCTTTGGGCGTTTATGAACAGTATCTTTCTGACAAGGTAGTAGGAACGTTCAAGTCGTTGCTTTGCTTCTTTGCACCGTCACCTGCTGACCTCTCTGCGCTCCAACAGGCGTCTCCCAGAGTACAGGTGGATCAAGTGTTGGTAACAAAATTGGGAGAGAAGCTACAGAAAGATGACCCCACACCTGAGATATTTGATGAAATCCAAAAAAAGGTATTAAAACAATATATCATCGCTTTGTTTTGACAAGACTTTCCCAACTGTTTTTTGTGACAAGTTATATGGATCGTCCCACAGGTGTATGATATGATGCTGCGGGACGAGCGCTTTTACCCCTCCTTCAAGCAGAGTCCTCTCTACGTCCGCATGCTTGCAGAGCTGGACATGCTGAAAGAGCCGAGCTACAGAGGGTCTGACGACGGGGATGGAGAATCCTTCAACGGCTCTCCAACAGGAAGTCTCAACCTGGTGGGAACTCGTAAACAGACTTCTTTCGTTTTATTTGTACTTCAGCATCATTTTAGCTGATATATATTTACTTTATTAATGTTTCAGTCACTGGATGACTTGACAAATGCCTGCCATGATGAATTTACACAGCTACATGCCTGCATCTCTGACACAGGTAACAGCTTGTGTGTGATTTTGTTTCATTTATATAAACCTCTAAGCTCTTCTAGTCCTTCCCTGCATGTTTTTTTTCACTTTTCACCTCCTTGCTCCACACATCTGCATGTTTGTCTCACTCCAGTCATTTTTTTTATTCCATTACCTTCACTGTTTTATGTTCTTCCTTTTCTTCCTTTTTCCTCTCTTTAATATTTCCACATTTATTCTTTTTATTTGCTTTTCTACCCTCACACACTTTCCACCTGCAACTCTTCTTTTCCGACTTTTTTTATTTTTTATTTTTCATTTTATCAACCCGCCCTCCATCCTCAACCCCCCACTCCTTTTTTTTTTGTGGGGGGGGGGGTGTATTACGGGGCGGGGTAGCTGATGCTTGTCTTCCCGGCTTCTGGGGTGCCACAGGGGTTTGCAACGATCATGGTAAGACCTACGCACTTTACACCGTCACCGTGTTCAGACGGAACCAAGACGGCAGCGAGGACTGCTGGAAGACCTACCGCCGCTACTCAGACTTCCACGACTTCCACATGAGAATCACAGAACAGGTGATTTTCAATTATTTATTTAAAAATAATGCAGCAGCTCATTTTTTCTTCTTCTTTTTCTTCTAAACCTGGTGTGTGTGTTCTGTTTTAGTTTGAGAACCTGTCAATGATCCTCAAGCTTCCAGGAAAGAAAACCTTCAACAATATGGACAGAGATTTTTTGGAGAAAAGAAAAAAGGACCTCAATGCTTACCTTCAGGTAAAAGCTTTGTTTGTATAGATTAGTTGTTAGTTTTCTGTTATGTGTCCGTAACTTAAAGTGAGTGTTTTTCAGTTGCTGCTAAACCCAGAAATGGTGAAGGGCTGCCCCAATCTGATTCCTCATGTCTACGACTTCCTGGAGAACAAAGCCTACAGCAAGGGCAAAGGAGAGTTTGCACGAAAGGTCTTTGATTTGATTTTAATTATTATTTTTTTGCTGCCAAATAACTACAAACATTAAGTTATTTAGTGCAGGTTTAAACATAGATTTTTGTCTTTCTTTATAAAACTAAATTCTTGTTTGGTTTTCATTTGTCCTCCTTCAGATAGACACGTTTGTGAACCCTCTGCGGAGCTCCATGAGGAACGTGTCCAATGCAGTAAAATCCCTGCCGGACAGTCTGGCTGAGGGGATGAACAACATGGGCCGGATGTCAGAACGACTGGGTCAGGACATCAAACAGTCCATACTCAAGGTGGGTTTAATGCTCATTTGTTTCTTTTTCTACACTGATCTACTGTGGGGAAAAGTGTACGAATTACGGAATGACTTTTCTGCTTAAATATAAAAGGTGTTTTATATGAATAAATGTCATTAAGCACAACATTTAATTATTGTATGGATTTGTCATTCCAGGTGCCTCCACTCCTTCCTAAATCAGATATCGATCCAGAACACTGTCGAGTCTCAGCCCAGCTGGATGACAACGTGAGTCTGCAGCCCCTTCTGCTCCACGTTTATTTCTTCTTTGTTTTTTTTTTGTTAAACCGTCTCATTTGTGTCCAGGTGGATGATAACATCCCTCTGCGGGTGATGCTGCTGCTGATGGACGAGGTGTTCGATCTGAAGGAGAAGAACCAGTGGCTGCGCAGGAACATTAAAAACCTGCTGCAGCAGCTCATCAGAGCTACTTATGGAGACACGATCAACAGGTCAGACTCTCACAAAGAGATCTAAACAACCAGCTTCACAAAAAACACAACTTTTAATTCTTTTTGTTTTGTTTCTGAAGGAAAATCGTGGATCATGTGGACTACTTGACGTCACCAGAGCAGGTGTCAGACTACGTGAAGAGGTTCAGGTAACTGGGGTCATATTTTGCTTGTAAAAGTGTTTGATTAGGAATCTTATGTGACTGTTTGTTTTTATTCCTGCTCAGGGATTCCTATTGGCCCAGTGGTATTCTAGCTGAAACGCCGCCGCGCAGGGAAAAGTGCATCCGCATGAGGACACGAGTAGCTGCCAAGACGAGTCTGTTGGGCATCATGCCAGGTAAATATATACATTTTATACAACTGGTTTTCCTCATCCTGTATCTGGCAGCTTGTTCAATCCTTTTTTTCACCTTTGATAAACTTTATCCCTCAGCTTTTTGCTGTGTCAATCACTGTTCTTACACTTTCTCTGCTTCAGATGAGCTGAAACACATCATCGGAGCAGACACTACAAGAAAGGGCATCCTCCGAGTCTTTGACATGTTTCAGTACCAGCCCATGAACCGGCGACTCGTCTACGTGTTCTTGGAGGGCTTCCTGGAGACCATGTTCCCTCAGTACAAATTCCCTGAGCTCTTTGTCAAGCTGCACTCTCGCTCACCTCGGATCCACAAGTTTAACCAGAAACTCAAAGGTTCCTCGCTCAAGAGGTGACAGGAAAGGACGGCGGCGTCGGGACACGGGCCGACTGGACACGCTGAGACTTGAGAGCTGAAAGTCTGAGGGGTGTTGGGGATTGATGTGAACGCTGCCCACGCTCTCTCCCCTCGCACACTCCTGTCAGTGGAAACACTCCCAACTGTCTAACTTATCATTTCTACCAAGAGCGAGCCGAAGGACGAGCAGCTCAGCCCTGCTCACTCTGGGACAGACTCGAGCGCAGAACCCTATCATTTGCACCAAGACTGAATGTGGCAGTCTTTTCTTTTAGTTTCTCTCTCACCGCCCCTTCTTTATGGACTTTTTTGTTGCTTTGAGCTTTATCTTTAACCAGCCAATACTGCTTTTTTATTATTAGTTTGTGGTCCAGAGAGCAGACTCCAGGACTTAGTCTAATCCCACACCTTGCCTTACCCTACTGCTTTAGTCCTCCAGAGCCATCCAGCTGCAATCAAACATACATGTTCTCAACCAAAAATGTCATAAGCACTGGGTTTAAAAGGCCTCAAAATGTGACTGAAACAACGTGGGATGAAAGGTCTTCGTTCCTGCTTCTTCTGAGTCTCCAGTGTTTCATGTTCTGTACCTAACAGACCACACCCCCTTTAATTCTACTGCCCTAACCTGCGACAACCAAAGCTCGTGCTGTTCGTTTGTCCCTGTGGAGACTCATGTAGCGCCTAGAACATGGCTGATCATGTGACGGAGGAGACCTTTAATGAGCTAAAAGACTTGGCTGTGAGAGGCACAGGGTGGAATGTACTCTCTGGTCTGCTCTGCAGAAGACTGTTGCAAATGGAGGTTGTACGTCAGTTTAGCCTGAAGATTACAACCATCCTCAGTGAGTCACTGTGCCAGAGCGAGCCTTAAATCCTAGCGCATACTGACCAAGAGGTGCACACTAGAGGGCGCTCTCCTTCAGTGTTTGAACAAGGAAATCATTTATCTCCGTAATCACGTTGGTTTTGAATTGGTGCAATATATTATTTTTCTTTAATGCATGTGCGTTCTGATTTTTTGTGTATTAAAAAAAGAAATGAATTGTTTTAAAGGAGGAAAAAACATAAAAGATGTCCACCCTGACGTTTTTTTTTCTTGTACCCCCAATAACTTTACATTCCGTTATTGCAATGGTTTACTTTATAGACTTGTTTTATAAGTCTGTGTTTTGGAGGGTATTTTGCACATGCACACTCTTGCAGGATTTGTTGATTAAGCAGTGGTTGGGGGAGTTATTTGTGTCACAGCTCAATTAGCTCAGCTTTTTTTTAACACAAGTGGAGTTTTATCCATTCAAGACTGTCGTATTCAGTGGAGGAAAAAAAAAAAACTGACAGAGACCCTCTTCAACCTGAACTGTGTGCCCCTTCAAGTTTCTTAAAGTCATAAATCCACAGACTCCCTGCTAATTAGCACTTACTGTAGCAGCTGTGGGAGTCCGGCTTCGATTGGCTGAACATGTTGGTCAGTGAGCTCGTCGACTGCTGTCATTCAGATGCACTGAGCAGCCCTGGTGGAGTCTGATTGGCTGAGCTGGAAGACATGAACTCTGTGGGAAGTGAACCTGTCGTCCCCATGATGGAGATGTCACCTTTACTTTCTGCAACCCTGTCCATGCAGGAAGTTTTTTTTAAACCTCAGTATATATATACATATATAAATCTATGATACAGAAAATTTGTGCATATGTGTACATTATGTGTTAATAGTGTGCCTAAATGTACTTTCAACTCTATTTTCATATTTTTATTTACCCAAACAAGTCAATTGAGATGTCATGACCAAAAAAGAAAAAAAGCTATAAGGGTTGTTTTTTTTCTTGGCATCATGCTTTAACTTTTCCTTGTGAGCGGTTGTGCTCAAATCAGTATAACACTAATAAAAAAGTAACTCTTGACTAAATAATAGTTCGGCGTCTTTGTTTTTTTTTTTTGTGTCTGTTAAGCTGTATAGTCAAAAAAAAATTCATAGTGCTTCTGATACTATTGGTGCCGTGATTTTATTTTTTGCATATTTATTTGTCACAGAACCACAGTTTCTCATTAATACCACAGCTGACTTTACCCTCCTGCTGGCCTCAAGTGTAGCAGGATTAAAAATAATCACATTCACTAACAAACCGTACAGCTACCACAAAGCATTTCAAGAAGCATTCTTAGTCATATTACAGAATGGAAGCAGTCTCCACTAATGTGGCAAAGTTCAGCCACAAAATATCAACACATCGGATTTCTGCAGGATTTCAGGATCAGTTTCTTGTCAACTTAGTTTTCAATAATC
>JARVJO010000155.1:1843926-1862375 GCA_031762555.1 Cynodonichthys magdalenae
TTATTCTAACCCCTCTCGGAGCAAGCAGGGAGAAGGTCAATTTGTCTAAGTACTTCCGGGTAACGTACTTCTGATTTCCGCTTTTGTTCTTTTCAAAATAAAAGTCAAGTACCATGAGGTAAACACGAAAACATCCGTCAAAAGACCGCATTCTTCTTGATAAGCACAGTTTCGCAAGCATGACTTTTTCTTATCAACTATTGGTCAGCTGTTCTTTAACAACAGTGGACTCCTGACTTCCCACCAAGTTGCTTAAAAAACCAGTGAGAAAGACGAGATGTTACCGTTCCTTCTATTTTTTGTCAACATTTGTCTCGGTCAGCTGGAGTCCGTTCTGGATTCGTACGTTGCGGCCGTGTACGAGCATAATGTGGTCCTGAACCCGGAGCCTCACGTGCCTCTGTCCCGCCACGATGCCCTGCAGCACATGCAGAGAAACCTGGACGTGTATGAAGAGCAGGCTGCCCTGGCTGCACAACAAGTATGGACTGGGGGGTTCCCAGTTGTAAAATACTTTATTTTTGAGTGATTTTTATTATTTTCTGGGCTGAATATTACTTAAACGGAGACACTAGCAGAAAGCAGATTAATGAGGAAATTGCAACTTATTACTTAGTAATATTTATCTCAGAATCTATTCATTCCTTTGTAAATTGACCAAAGTTAGTCCCTACTCAACATTAAAACTTCAGTGAATTAAGGTGAGTTGAGTTTTATGTCAGCAGATGAACCTGTTCCATTATTCTGTTCTCACACAGGGCGCTCAGATACTTGTGTTTCCAGAAGATGGCATTCACGGGTTCAACTTCACCCGTTCATCCATCTATGGCTACTTGGAAACTGTTCCTGACCCCCAACAGGAGAGCTGGAACCCCTGCGAGGAGCCAGGCAGACACAACAACACTGAGGTCAAGAGTCCAACGGGGTGGGCGGGGGAGAGGAGGGGGGTGGGGGGACAGCAACAACTGCAAATACAAACGTGTAAAGAGTAAAAAGGTCAATTTGTTCTCCAGCAGTCTAAGCAGCTGGACTAAGGGAAACCCAAGTCAACTATAACTATAGGATTTACATCCCATTTGTTTTTGTCACCCAGGTTCTCCAGAGGCTGAGCTGCATGGCCCGTCGCTTCAAGCTCTACTTGGTGGCAAACATGGCTGATCTCCAACCCTGTCCCCTGAAGACAGATCTGTCCCCAGCATGTCCTTCTGATGGACGCTGGCAGTTCAACACCAATGTGGTCTTCAAGTGCTGAATTCATCGTCAGAAAAAAAAACAAAAAAACGTTTTATTTAATGCTAACATTTTTTTTATATAATCCCAGTTCCGATGGCCTCCTGGTGGCACGCTACCATAAACACAACCTCTACTTTGAGCAGTCCTTCAACTCACCTCCACAGCCAGAAATCATCACATTTGAAACGCCGTTCGCCGGGAGGTTTGGCCTCATCATCTGCTTCGACATCCTGTTCCGAGATCCAACAGTAGCTCTTGTGGAAGAGGTAGAAAATAAACAAAGCCACACTCACCAACTCAAAACATTTGACTTTATTTGCTGCTCTTTCAGGGTGTACGACAGCTGATCTTCCCCACGGCTTGGATGAACCAGCTCCCACTTCTGGACTTGGTTCAGTTTCAACGGGCGTTCAGCGCGGGCGCTAATGTGACATTGCTGGCCGCCAACCTTCGGAACGACCGACTCGTCATGACAGGAAGTGGCATCTACACCCCTTTTTCTGCCACCTACCACCACGCTAAGAGGGGAGACCCAGAGGAGGGTCGGCTGATTGTGGCCAGGGTGCCGGTCTTAGACCCACTGTGGGTGAGACGGAGCACGGATATAGATGTGACTGAATCCACACCAACAGAGGCTACGTACTGCCACAGAGAGAGCTGTGCTGATCCTCCCGTTTATCCCACCTTCACATCATCCATGATGCATGACCCGTTTAAATTTGTCCTCCTAAATGAAACAGGAGGTAACCTCACGGTGTGTGACGGCAGCTTTTGTTGCCACCTTCAGTACAAGTGGACGGTCCATAAAACAGAGGAGCTGTACGCACTGGGAGCATTCGCAGGAACGCACATCGTGAACGGACGTTACGCCCTGCAGGTCAAAAACGACAAATACGATGGTATTAAATCATTTTTCTTTCATGTTGTATTTATCTGCCTCCTCTCCGTCTGCAGGTGTGCGCAGTGGTCCGCTGTGCAGACCTCGTGGCCAGTTCTTGTGGGCAGGAAGTTGAGGAAGCCGAGTCAAAGATGGATTTCTCGTTGGAGGGGCGCTTCCAGACCAGATACGTGTACCCTGCAGTTCTGGCGAGCCGACTGGTCCTGGAGGAGCCCGAGAAGCTGGAGGAAACTGCAGATGGGAGAGTGGTGATGAAACACTGGAGCATGACCGGGGGTCTGGTCACGGCCAGTCTGTACGGACGAATGTACCACCTGGATGCTCCAGAAAAACAGCCGGCACAGTTTCATTAAATTTGGAGCATTTTGCGCAAACTTGCTAACAACCTATCAAGAATAACCATACACTGAAATGTGATTGAAATCATTAAAGGAGACATGCTTTTAAATTCTAAAATGGAACTGCAATGCTTTGGTCTGAATTCCACCTTATTGTAACTCCACAAGCCCCTCTTTCACCCCTTTTCTGAGGTGTGTCTCATACAAACTCATTTTGAGGCTGTCTCTTTAAATCCAAACAAGGCACTTTATTCCCCACCCCCCTCCAGCTTCCAGGACTGGTCCATTCTAGTTTGATAGAGGGATTTATAACTATATAGCAGCGCAGAAATGTTTCGTTTACAACTTAATTAAAAGATGTCAACAAGGGAATACTTGTCCATAAATCAAAACAAATCTGTTTATTCATTTGTTACTTATTCTTTACAAACATTGCACCAAGTGTCATCCAACCTCTGCCTGAAATTTGCATAATCCTAAAAAGGCAATATTTAGTAAGGTCTTAATCAATCGCTCTCTCCCCCTCTCGGTCACACACACACAGAGACACACACACCGTGTCACTACTTTCCACCACCTCCAGCACAGAAAACAATCATTAAATAGTTACAGCATTGCAAGATAACGATCACACAGGTCATTTGTTCAGGTTCAAACAGCTGTACAGGAAATGGGTCTGACATCTACCTGCTGTCAGAATCGGCTTTTAAAAGATATAAATACAAAGAATTCATTAACAACTGGTGGTTTCGTAATCTACACATTATTAATGTTTCTGACAGTCATTAGTTACTGCCACGACAGCTGAAATAGGAACTATAAATAAAAATAAAACAAAAAAACAATTACAATAAGGAAAAATAAGAACCTTAATCAGCTGGTCCCATTAGACTGTCCTTGTGTTTCTTTAGACAATAGTGTTAAAAAACCACCTCTGAGCCTTACATCACCTCCTGTAAGAAACAGGTTAAAACCTTTGAAAAAGGGTTAAAACCATTAAAGAGAGAATCCACAAACATTAACTCTTAAAAGAAAATACTGTTTTAAATTTGAAAAGATAAAAGGTCATGTTACTGACCATACAGTGCTGTCGGGGGAATTTTACACTTTCATCTACATTGTAGTGCAGATTTTTCTCCCCAGATGGGTATGCACCTTAAGATAACAGGTATGTGGTTTATATAAAGGCTATTTTTAGATTTGAAGAGGCTTACCTAAAAATAACCTGCTCTATTTTTTTCCACTTTGACGGTTATCTATTAAGGCTCCTGAGTGGCTGGCTGGTCCGCCAGATTTATAGGTCTGTCTAGTCCTCAGTATGTCTCCGAGTCCGAGTCATTCAGTTCGTCGTCTGCAGAAATGGAGGACAGCGGCCGCTCGGGCCTGCAGTACGAGGCATGGTCAGGCCTCAGAGCGGGTGGGGTATCAAAGGCGACACCTTTGGAGATGTGGTTTGAGGTGGGGTGGTGGTTGATGACCGTCTGAGTGAGAGGCAGGGCGGGTAAGGCCGCTATCGTGACCATGGGGGAGGTGGGCATCATCGAGTTGAGGATGAGAGCCAAGCAGTCGGCCACGTCACGGTTTGGAGCACAAGCTAAAGCTGGGGTGTAACCTGATAAATAAGAAAAAAAAACAGGTCATATAAGGTCATATAATATCACTAGAATGAATAATTGGACAGCTGACCATTTTCATCCACTGCTAACACGCTGGCTCCTTTCCCCAACAGCTCCTGAACGACTACAGTTAGTCCCATTCTGGCTGCTACGTGCAGAGGCCTGTGGGGGGGGGGTTACACACAGTTAGAAGATGTCCAGTCAGGTGTGAGCGTCTATGTCGAGCTACATACGTCTGGAGTGCGGTGTTGGTGCAGTTGATGAGGTTCTTGTCACCGATTTTCTCCAGAATCAACAAGGCACTCGTTTCGTGACCCTGAAAGGAGCAGAGAGCAGCTTCGTGTGACTTTTACTCACATAATTGCACGAGTTTAGCATTATTTAAGCCAACAAGCACACGTAGCCATGCCAGCTTGTGCATTTTTCTAAAAGTTTTAGGGAGTGGAGAAAAGTTAAACCAGCTGTGTGTTTTTCTCCATCTGTTGCTCTGTAGCTATGACTTAGGTGTGCAGGAAAAAAACATCATGACAGAGAAATAAGAAAAGAAAAGAGCAAATCTGTGGGTCAGTATATTTATTAATGCAGGACATTTTACTGATTACCTCGATTATTTGTAAGATTAGACACTATTTGTTAAACATTTACTCAACTAAACATACTGTAGGCTGTTTAGTTTTTCTGGTGCGAGGCTGTGCGAGCTCTTATCCACTCTAAAGCTTAATCCTGGACAATATCGGACGATCGGCTCTTTTAAATGAAACCAGAGCGCCTTGACAGAGAGGAGAATGTAGAAAGGATTCAAACTGAAAATGATGGAGGACAACAGAGCTGCTTCATGGAAGGAGAACATCAGCTTAGCCTGATAGCTTTAGTGTTTGATGTAATATAGATAACAGGTTAAGCTGATGTTCTTCCATTCTACGTCATCTTTTACCCAGTATGCTTTGCGGCAATAATGAATGTTACCATCCGTGTGACAATCAGATATATATACTGTATATATATATACATACTAAACAACCTACAGTATTTCAGTCTTTGTTTTCCAGTTCAAGTAAATGTATCAAATAATGTCTGATGTTAGAAGTCATGTTTACTTTAACACCAACATGTGTTCAGCTCATGTGCCGATTGCCCAATAACTTCTTCTCTTGTGTTCTGAACATTTGTACCACAAAAATGCAGAAAATCTAACCCGTTTTATAGTTTCTTGACAAGTAAACACAAAAGACTGGTTTTTGTATAAATGAAAGGTTGTTACCTTACTACAAGCTAGATGCAGAGCGGTGTTCTTGTTTGTGTCCTGCAGAGACAGGTCTGCTTTACCGCTGCTCACGAGTACCTCTGGAACACAAGTGCAGAAAATTACATGAAAGGAACAGTTTCAGTTCATCATTTACGTGTGTAAGTACACTCACCCACAGCGTTTGTCTGTCCGTTCAGCGATGCCATCATCAGCGGCGTCATGTGCGTTTGAGTGTCGACAACGTTCGCCTGAGCTCCGTGGCTCAGAAGAAGGGAAACACACTCCACGTGGTCAGAAAAGGCTGCGGCGTGAAGCGGGGTCCTGCAACAACAAACACTTTGACATAAACTGACTCACGTGGAAAAGCTTTTAGGAGTAATGCCTGCCATCTCCCACCTTCCTTTGGAGTCAGCGGTGTTGACGACACTTTCACCCAGAGAGTCAATTAACATCTCAGCCACACCCTCGTTATCGTTCATACTGCAACACAAAAACTGTCATATAGATGCTCATCCAGCCGTAAATCCTCATTCATGAGTACAAACAGCTGATGTCTTACACAGCGCAGTGCAGAGGGCTGAACGAGTTGCCTTTTATGTTCCTGAACATCTTGTGGTCCAACAACACCTCCACACACGCATCGTAACCTAAGAGCAAACGAGCGTTCACAGTGTTTAGTTTCTGCTACATATGGAGCAAAAATACGGCAATGTGTTTTCCAGAGGTTGTTTTCTGGTACCGTTGTAGCAGGCCCAGTGCAGCGGCGTGTAGCCCTGGTTGTCTGTGAGGTGGGTGTGAGTGAGAGATGAGCTGGCGTTTTGCAGGAGGGTACCTAAAACACCCACATGACCACAAGCTGATGCCAGGTGCAGCGGGGTGCGGCCTCGGATGTCCTTTACACACACACTGACCCCTCGCTGGAGTAAAGCCTCCGCACACTCCTCCTGACCAACCACAGCCTGTGTGACACATGGAGAATTACTAAACGGGATTATACTGATTTTACAACACAACAGTATCATTAATATATGGGTATGGCATAAATATCTTCTTTCAGGTGCTAATTTAGCAAACTGCTTGTATAACTAATAAAAATATCCATAAAATGACACTGACCTAACAATGCAAGAGGCATACAGTCTTCGTAAAAATATCTTTCAAGTCATCAAATGTTGTCATCAATAGACTACTTTAAATTGTGATGTTCCTGAAAGGGTTAATCTCACCCCACGGTGCAGTGCTGTCCGGCCCCAGCGGTCCTGAGTCTCCACACAGGCTCCTTGACTGAGCAAAGAGTACACACACTCCGTGTGTCCGCTCAGCACCGCCAGCATCAGAGGAGTCCTGAGCACAAATACGACCCAACTCACTAAGATAGATTTATTTTTCAGATAATATCACTCAGTTATATTTACACATTAGTAGGATAATAAACTCTACAGCACACTCACTGTCCATTAGAGTCTTGTGCGTCCACGTTGATGTGTTGGTTGTTGTGGCTCAGAAGCAGGTGAAGACACTCTGGGTGGCCGTTCATAGCTACAGCAGACAAATGCTTCAGTTTGGTTTTTTTCTGCACGTCTGTGTTCAAAAAGGCAGTTGCCCTGTGTTGGGTGTGTCTCTGTGCGTACCTGCAGCGTGTAAAGCCGTCTTTTTGTGGATGTAGTCACGAGCCATTGGGGAGGCGCTGTGATGCAGCAGCAGGGACGCACATTCCTGATGCCCCCTTGAGCACGCCAGGCTGAGGGGGGTACGCCCGTCTGGGCTGCGCACGTCTACATCCAACAGGGACGACAAGAGGACCTCTAATGCTCCACAGTGTCCGTGGTAAGCCTGGATAAACAAAAACCATGTAAAACACACTTTCTTTGAACCCGGGGAAAATAAATAAATAAAATCAACCAGGCATTTATTTTTATTTATTTGTTCTCCATGTTTTCCTAAGGAACACTGATGGTCATAAAGGGTTAAATGATGGTAAAATCCAATCAAATATGAACTTGTTACATCCTGAACATGAGGAAGAAAAAGTCAAACATAAGCAGGTGTTTAGATCTTCAAACTCACCGCCAGATGGAGTGGACTGAGTGAGGCCTGGCTCTCTGAGTCTCTCAGGATGTCTGGCCCTGAGGTCTCCAGTAACTGAAACAAAGACACATAGTAAACATGTTGGATCAAGATTTTTACACGGGGGCCATTGGCTCCATAAAGACATTAAAGCACAGCCACTGCTCCATGAGCTTTAAATTTGGTTCAGGTGATGAAGAGCAGGTGTGCAGCAGATTAAAAAAGTATTCATGCTAATATTAGCAGGGACATTGTAGCTTCGCTATTGCAATCCAACAGAAGAAGCTACTAACTGTAGAAGCTAAAAGGGTTACTAAAATTTCTTACCACGTCAAGAGGTCTCACACTTGCAATCTGAAAGAAACAGTTGTGGAGATTTTTTGGGACAATTGTTTGCAGATAATAATAAAAAAAAAGTTTTCATAGACTGTAAAAACGGAACTCACCAGTTCCAGGCAGAGCATGCGTCCGTAGGTCGAGGCGTAGTGCACCGCACTGTAACCCTGTTTGTCTCTCACTCCTGGATCAGCATCGTTCCTCAACAGGTACTCCACACATCTGACAACCAAAACATGTTCTGTTTGTCTTTCAGTTAACACCAAAGTATATCTCTGAAATAAAGAGGAACTCACTTTCCATCTGTGTCGGCTGCAGCAGCGTAATGTAAGGGGCTGCAGCCTCTCTGGTCCAACTCATTAACACTTGCCCCGGAGCCCACCAACGCAAACACACACTGGTAGTTACAGTTGGCTGATGCATAGTGTAGTGGAGCCCTGGGGGGGCACAGGAAGAAAAGAAGCTACTGTTAAAGACTGGTGTTCAGACACCTGCAGTTATTACAGTTTTTGACCTTTGAGCTCACCTTCCAAAGTTGTCCTTCCTGTTAAAGTCGGCTCCTATGTTTAACAGCAAGTTCAGACACTCCAGGTTCCTGTTTGGAGAACAAATGTTGAAAATGAAAACACTAGAGTGTCGTGTTTTAATTAAGAGTCAAAATATTTCAGAACACAAAGCAAGACATATAATCATAAAATGACAGTTTGCAACAAAGTAGAAGCAAATATTCACCCTCCAGCTGCAGCAGCATGAAGACAGGTCCTTCCAAAGTCATCTGGGGTGTCTATGACAAACCCTGCACAAAAATGCAATGAATGTCAATTTAGATGTCAAGCAGCTGTGTCCACAGGAAATCTGGTGTCAGCGTGAATGTACCTGAGGACAGCAGCTTCCTGCAACAATCTGCGAAGCCGCTGAGAGCTGCCAGGTGTAGCGGCAACATCCCATGAATGCCTCTCCTTTAAAGGCAAAGACAAGCAGTTACAGGCCGCACAATTGAGAGCTTATAAAAACATGTTAGCCATTTATTTATATATTTCATAAGAAAAGAGGAAATACACAGGTGGTTAAATGTCGTGTCTTACTGACTTGACAGTGTTGGCTCCGTGTTTGATGAGTGCTGTGATGATGAGCTCGTGGCCGTAGCGGGCAGCGATGTGAAGGGCAGTGTTTCTGCTTTTATCTTCACAGTCGATGTCAGCTCCTACACACACGCACGTATATATAAACAAAATATATTTGCTGATTATTTCCATAAAGAGCATTAGAATTCTAAAATTTAAAAAGCTTTTAATGGAACATGCAGAACACAGCCCGCTCACTAATATCTAAACCTAAATCAAACCATGTATGAAACAGAAATCACGCTGGAAAAGGAGGAGGGGTCACACCGTTTTGAATGAGGGTCTGGGAGCAGGAGAACCTTCCGTGTGTAGCTGCCATATGAAGGGGAGTCTTCCCATCCTTACTCTGAACAGACAGATCAGACAGAGATAGAAATAAAACAAAAACAATTATTTTTTTAAGTCAAAAGCTCCTTAAACTAAATAACAGTCAGAATTTTAACATGAACAAATATTAAAGATAGACCCCCTTGTGGACAAACATAATCCCCGAGCAGCTTGCTGCCTCAGGGAGTCTCTCCCTCCCCTCTAAAGTCCATATGGTCTTGCATCTTGAGGCTGTGGAAAACCTAATATCAGTTTCCATCACACCCACCAAAGTGTTAAACAAACCGATGTCAGCTGTCAGATAAATCCTGAGATCCAGATTCATAACAGCTGAGACATGATGAAAATGTCCCCAAATCAAACTCTGCTTCTCAGGTGAATTTAAGCCACACCTTCAAGTTGATGTGTGCTCCGTGGGCCAACAGCAACTCCTGGCACAGCGCACCTTGGCGTGAGGAAGAGGCAAAGTGAAGAGGAGAAAACCCCCTCTCGTTCACCTAAAGTAAGAAACCAAATAACCCAGTTAGAAACAAACTCATGCATGGATGCAGGCTTGGACGATTAGTGATGAATGATCACCTGGTTGACGTTGGCTCCGGCTTCGATGAGCTCACCGACCACCACGTCTTGTCCGTTATAACAAGCTAAATGGAGGGGTGTGTTCCCATAGGCATTAACCTCATTCACCTACGCAGAGAGGAACAATCTCACTTTTTCTTTGAAAAACACACTAAAATCTGTTTATATGTGAAATTTAGTTAAGTGCTTATATTATCTAAGCTAAAGAAAACATGCAGTTCATTTTAAAGGGGACATATGATGCTTTTAAATCCTTCTTTCTAACTTTTAAATCATTCATTGGGGTCTATATAAAGTGGAATTGCAATGCTTTGGTCCACAAGCCCCTCTTTCACCCCTTGTCTGAGGTGTGTCTCAGATCAACTTGTTCTGTGCATGTGTTGTCAGTACTGACATGGACACCCAGGGTTAGCAGGTAGTGGACTGTGCTGCTCATCCCACTGGAGGCGGCTGCATGAAGCGGTGTGTAGGCCTTCTTGTCCTTACAGTCGATCTCTGCTCCACTGGCAACCAGTAACTTTACAACTTCCAGATGACCTGATTTAAAGGATAGAACATTTTTAATTAAGACAAACTCTCCTCATCCAAATAATTGAATATTTTCTTCAATATTCTCACCCATGTAGGCTGCCCAGTGGATGGCTCTCCTGTCCTTCTTGTCAAATGCATTAATGTTGGCCCCTCTGGACAGCAGCAACTTCACCATCTAACAGAGATCACTTGAATTAAATGAGCAGTAATGCTCTTCTGTACTGACCTGACTGTTTGAGATTATTTTAAACAAATCTAGAGTTTAATGTCAGAAACACAGTGATAAAATGTTAGAGGAAAGGAATTATTTTTTAAAGCAGTACTGTGCAAGTTAACACTGTTCTGGTTGATTCTAATATCAGTTGATAATTTGGAGATGGTGTTGGCTTTGAGTATAAAAGGTGCACCCAGTGAAGCCTTAGGCCTTAATTTTACAAATCAGAAACCAGAAATGTAAGCTCATACTGTTTTTATGCAAAGAGCAACTTGCTCTGAAAAAAAACAAAAAAAAAACAGTTATCGGGAAGAAAGCTCATGTACGACAGAATGAACGACAGCTGACATTCATTTTGTAGTCAAATAAATTTATATTTTGCCTGCCTTAAAACTGCATTTTGGTGCTTTTGTACTGGAGTATTAAATAATGTTCAAACACTAAAATAAAGATTAAAGTTTTTCTTCACAACTTTTTTTTAAATAAAAAAAAAAAAAAGTGTTTTGTCCATTTGTGCATTTAAGAAAAATGAACCAACCTCTACATGTCCACTGAAGGCAGCGTGGTGCAGGGCGGTGCGGCCCGCCCGGTCAGACACGTTGACGTTGCTTAGAAGTGGGGCCAAAGCCTCAGCGCAGCGAACGGCCTTGTTGCTTGCTGCCACGTGCAGCGGCGTCTGCCAGTTTTTGTCCCGAGCGTTTACGTCCGCACTGTGCTTTAATAACACTGCCACTGCATCCTGAACAAAAAGTAAGCATGGGTCAGAGCGTGCAGACAGAGTTCACTGCAGAACAGGTCTACTTGCTCTAACAAAGCCCATGCCAGTGTTTGCAGGTGGCTGCATGGGTGCCTAGAATTGTTTTGCTATTCTTAGAGAGCCGTCATGCTGAAAATAGAACTAAGAAAGTAAAAGAAACATGAGTGGCTCTGTTAGTTTGGGCACAATGTCCAGGAAGAACAATACATGAACAGTTGATGGTTTATTAAAAATACTACAAAAGATCCCACTCATTTTAATGTCTGAGTGTGCTTTAAGATCTAATATGATTGGGAAAAGGGTTGATTTTTTAAAAACATAAATGATGACTTCTCTAAAGCATGAAGCTCAAAGTAAAACATGGCACATTTCCACATTTTATATCTTGTATCAAAAAAGGAATAACAAAAAAACACGTTACCTCACTACAGGAAGCCACGGCTCGATGAAGAGGAGTCAACCACTTGTTATCTTTGGCATTAACTCGAGCTCCTTGAACAAAATAAAAGAGAGAAAAGATCAAATAATATCAGACGTGTCAACAACACCAGACACTTTCTCATTCATTTTTTTTTGTTTCTGTGTCTGAAAAACCCGACTTTCAAATATTCAGAAATCCTAATTGGTCTAAAACTTTATTAAAGACAAACATAGATGCAAAACTAAAAGTACATTTATACAAATTACATCTGCAAAGATTTACACATGACTTCCAAGCAAAGGTGAGCCAACAGTGCTTAGAACGCACCAAATTTTTTCTAACCCTTTTCGGGATAGCTTGGATGTTAAAATAGCCCAGAGGATGCACCTGTTGCTCACTCTTCACAGCACTAAAAAACACTCAACACATTCTCACACATGAACATACGCAATCACTCCAACCTACTCATGTGTTTCGCCACTTTAAGGCCCTCTTCATTATGAGCCAAGCTCATTTTTAAGAGCATAAACATACCCGCATTAAATAACTGATGAGTAAAAAGATGTCACCAACTGCTGGCGAGCAGGTTGCAGAAGTGACCACAGTGAACATAAAGAAAACTATTAGATTAGTTTGTGCTTAGAATGTGTGTTGGGAATGACTCTCAGCTACTACCACACCAAATTGTAACACAATATATCTAAAAATAATTGAGGTAGAGGCATTTATGTGCATGCTAACGTCAGTTAGCTCCATTGTTCATATTGAATTTGGTTGACTTTAAAAACTAATTCGACCCCAAGACTAATAAACTCATCAGTGTAAAAATATATTCAACATAATTCAGTGTAATATGTAAAAAAACAAAAGGTAAAAGGTATAAATTGTTGTACATCGATAGCTGAGGTGCATTGATTGATTAGAGCTAGAAAAAACATGTTTACCTGAAAGGATGAGCAGCTCAATAATCTCAGCGTCTCCCAGGTATGCTGCAGCATGAAGCGGTGTTCGCTTCTCGTTGTCCTGTGAGGACATTACGACACAAAGTGACAAGTTAAAACATGACCATCCTTTGTTCTCGTACAACACAAATCATTCATCATGAGAGCAAAATCTATAGGATTTACTGCTGCAGACCACAGGAAACACGAGATCAGAGCCTTACGGAGACAAATATCTTTAGTCTCTTCAGTTTTATTCTTCTTTTCACTCCATCACGTCAGCAGACCCTGCTGCATCACTCTCACCTCTCTATTTCAGTACAGCAGTGAGCAATCAGCAAAGTGGGGCTATAAACAAATGTCATGTGACTGCAAGAAGCCTGGGCCAGTGATGCTGACTCCAGGGAGACTCGGAGTGATGACCCCAGCAATACTGACCCAAGAGATACAGAAGCACAGCGAAGAACAATGGATGGAACAGAATGAGGTAGAAGCTGAGATGATGTTTACATGAAAATTAAAACCAGAGAGAAAAGGCAATTGGGGGTGAGGGGTGGGGTGAAAAAAAAAGAACATCAGGTGAAGTTTGTGCCCTTTAACATTTGAGAAGCTGGAGTAATAAATCTGCTTGTGTGTCCTGCCTGAATAAGATCAGCCAGAACGCAACCAGTCACTTTAACGCAATGTGTTTTGTTGTTGTTGTTTACTAGCCATGCTGTGCCCGAGTGCCAAGAAACATGACAAAAGCACAAGGATGCCATCAGAACAATCAAAAAACTGTCAACAAAAACACACTCCAAAAGAAATTAGACTAACACAAAGCAAGAAAAGTTTGAATTACCTGAATGTTGACATCCTCTTTCTTGAATATAAGAGAGCGAACTTCATCTGGGTCCACATTAAAGATAGCTCTTAGCAGAGATGGCTTCAGAGACACACACATAAAAACATATTAGAATTAAAAGGCCATCTTTTCTCTATGAAGACAGCTATCAGTCATAATTATGAGAGTTACAGATGGGACAGTTCCCACTCAGAGGCTCTAATCCCAGGCTGGGACGAAGCCACAGGCCACACATGGCTGTATATCATCTCTGTTTGTCAAACCTGGAGCTGCAACACGTATGCATTATGCACAGTTACAGAAATGTTTGAGCTGGTCTGTGAGGGGTTAAAGCTGAATACTGCCACGTAACACCAGATTTGAATGTATATATGTACATGCAAAATGTGTTTAACATAGAAAGATAATCATTTTATTAACTCAGAAGCTTTTGATCAAGACTCTGAACACACATCACTCAGTACTACTTTGAATTTGACCGTGTTCTTGTGTCAAAATATAAAAACCTGGTCTGAGATCAGAGTACTGCCAGGTAATATGAGGAATGAGTAAAACGTGCTGTTAAGACTCCTTTAAAACATGCAAGTAGAAAAGCTAATTGAAGACTTATTGAAATAAAAAAAAGGAAGTAAAACTATTTTAGGCTCATTTAACTACAGACACTGGCTATAAAATACAGGGGTCGTTCCTATATTTAGGACATTAGTTTGATGTTACTAGTCTTAAGTGATAACATTTCTAACCTTTGAATACTGGATTTACAATAAAAGTTAAAACTGAACATTGGCCTTCTCTTTTTTAGTTTAACTTTATCTTAAAGAATGTGATTCTTGCATTTTAAAATTTAAGTCTTAAACCTCTACTTGACAAGTTTTAAAATTATTTCAACCGAATGTAAAAAAATCAAAACACAAAAAAAAAAAAAAAACACCACATGCATGGGTAATTTGTTATTATAAATTCTGATTATAAATAGATATTCGCCTGTAAAACTCTTAGCTTCACAGCATAAATAAATATATTGGGAAACAAATGTTGGTTTAAAAAATATTGTAACTTGTCTATTTTGAATAGACTGAGACAATATAGAAATTAACCAAAACCCTAACCAAAAAAAAAAAAAAAAAGATTGATGACATGATTGTGCACATTTTTTAGGTCTCGAGAGTCTTCAAATTTCCAAGGTCTTTTGAAATCAACAATGTCCCAATTCACTCTTTTGGAATACATTACCTCTATGACACACAGGCTTTATTGATAAAACTTTTTCCACTTAGTCTTTTTTTTCCCAGAATGGACTGAAAACAGAGAGTAAAGTTATATTTAATACCATTCAGTACAGAGTGTACATAGTTATTTACAGCCAGACTCTGATTAGCACTGTCTATATAATTTACTCATTTGATTTCAATAAAAGTAAGTGTCCAGTAGGCCAGAATCAATCTCAAACTGTTGCAACAAGTAACTGCTAAAACAAAGACAGGGAAGCTTCAAAGATCCTACCGTGAAAAGCCAGCACTCCTACTCTTTTCTCAAAGTTTCTCCCATAAAATAAAAATGTCTTTATCTAACTTTCAGCAGTAAGCTTGTCTTTTATTCATCCATCCCCAGAGACTATAAAGACCAGGCTTTGCTGATAAGCTGCACAAATCAGGAGTCTTTTCATATGCCCCAACTACACTTGTGTTATTTTTATTTCTGGATGACAGGTGTTGCTAGTCCATTGTATTGTTACAAGACATGCAAGTAAGTACTTCAGTAGAAGTTTAGACTTTAGGCCAAATGAGAGAAAAATCCCACTTAATGTTATTTACATTAAAACGACAGATGCACCTCAAATATGGCAAAACCTCCATTAAAAAACGACAAACTCGTTCAAACAACAGAACTAAGTAGAGGCGTCCCTCTCACCTTGTCATCCTGAGCAGCAGCCCTTCTAGAAACATGAGATCTGCGGTAAAGAGATGATTTGGGCAGAGGAGGAGGAGGGGATGAAGAACAGGGCTCATCCTCCTCCACCTCCTCTAACACCACGATACACACACGGCTAGCCCGTTCTGACCGCATCAGGAACAGACACTCATACAAAACACACACGCTCACACACACACACAGATACACAGTGTTCTTTTTACATCTGTGCGCAATCCTATAACACCAAGGTCAGCAAAGGATCCCATAAAAAGTGTTTTCCACGTGAACAAACACTGCACATCTTCACGTAAAATCCAAAGTGAGATCCAGCCCCGTCCTCTGTCGCCTTGCAGCTTGTTTTCTCTCCTCTCTCTCTAACCCACACTCACGCTGGCTGTGAGAAGCAGCAGCGGAGACGGCAGGGAATTCCTCTGCGTAATGGTGGCGGTAGGAGGCATGCGGCAGAATGAGTCCGGGTTGCCCGGCAGCCCACAGGAAGCAACATATCCTCAGTGCTGAAGCTGCAGCTGGGAACGCACACACAGACCCTGCGATTACCTCAGAAGGGGCAACAGCACCCAACGTATGTGTGGAAATGCATCGCTCATTTCAGCCAGACTGCTGACTCTTTCATAAAAGGAGGAGAGGAATGGGGGGGAGGGGATTGAGAGAGAAAACGAAAGAGTGAGACATAATTGTAGGCAGGTATCCAGAGCCCCATGGGACTCAAAGATACGGAAAGATGAAGAGAGAAATGGGGCAATATGGTCAGTAGGGAATCTTTGACAGATAAAGAATTTAAAAAAATCTGAAGAGGGAAACTTCACAACAAAAAGTACAGCAAAGGCTTTGTTTTGATGGAAAATACAGGCTTATTGGCTGATGCTGATCTACAAATTCATATAGTAAATGATATTGTTTTAACTAAAGTAAAGCTGCGATGATTATTTTGTGAACACTGGTCCAAAATGTTATGTCCAGCAAACAACAAATTATTTGTTGAGCACTTTCCCACTGTTTGGATATCATATGATTCATCTGACCTTTTTCTTAGTACTAGTAGCAGAGCTCAGATGTTTGTTATTGTACAATGACGCAAGCTATCAAACACTAAAAGGCCCTTTATATTTAGCTAATCAGCATCTTAAAAAGCTGTAATCAAAATGGTGCGGTTTTAAAAAAAATGTGCATAAAAGATATTCAGTGCTTTCTTCTTCAACATTTAAATAAAAATGAATAAGTAATTGTTGGTTCATGTCTGTGTCCTGTGCCCTCTTTGGTTTACTGGTGGCAAAACTTCAAAAGACCTTGTCTCATTATAA
The DNA here is from genome assembly GCA_031762555.1 of Cynodonichthys magdalenae. Taxonomy (NCBI): domain Eukaryota; kingdom Metazoa; phylum Chordata; class Actinopteri; order Cyprinodontiformes; family Rivulidae; genus Cynodonichthys; species Cynodonichthys magdalenae. Next base: position 1,860,635 of record JARVJO010000155.1, read on the forward strand.
AACTGGATCAAACTGGCTATGCCAGAGAATGTGAGGGTAGCTAACAAGACCAGTCTGTGCGTGCATGACTGTTTGTGTGTGTGTGTATCTTCGGCTCTTTCTCATTCAGCACAGATCCTAAAAGGAGCAGACTTGCCAGGCCACACAACCCCATTAACTCAGAGGGACGAACGGTGCAAAGGAGGGCAAATAAAAGAGAGAAGTGGACTGGTCCCATTCTGCAGCCCTAAACTTTGAATTTATCAGCTTCACCATTTAGAGACATAATTAAAAAAATAAACTAAATATGAAACCCCAGACTGGAATCCTTCAGTTACAACAACAGACAATATGGCATTACAATTTTACATCAATGGCACAAACAAAAACAGTTTGGTAAAGCAAAATGCACAACCAACTGTTTTGTGTGACTAACCAACTAGTAGTAGGGATCCTTGAAGTAGCTTTACTAAACCATAGCAACAGTCTGTCAACAAAAACTGAGAAAAAAAATGTTTGTCTGTTTGCACCAAGTACACACAGTTTTAGCGCTTGTTGAGTCATAAATGAACCGAGACAAAAAGAAAAAGGGTAAACACAATCTAAACAAGAGGATGCAAATAAAATATGCTGAAAAACCAATCCACTCTGACAACTTCACAGAGAACCTAACATGACTGCATGTTCGACGTGCAAGCGACCGCTCACAGGGACAGGGTTAAACTGACCTCTGCTCTGACCGAGCGACAGGATGCAGTGGTGTGTGTGTGTAACTTTATCCCAGAACAGGAGCACAAAAGCCTGCACGTGTCAGCCAGTGTGCATGTGTGTGTGCTGGCACACTCAGTACTCCTACAGACATGAGCACTGAAGACTCAAAGGCTTTTTAACATCAAGAGGCGTCATTTTTTTCAAAGCTTTGCAACTGTGACACTATGCAGAATAAGTGCTTATGTGTATACTTACGACAAAATAGCTTAACCTTTAATAAAATGTACAACTTGTTTAGTCTGTTTACTAAAATATTGTATGGAGTAAAGTTTTAGTCTTTGTTTTGAGATTCTAAAGGCATCTACCTAAGATGTGTGCATATCACAGCACATATACTGGAGTGAAGAGTAAACATAGGTGCTGCTGTTTTCTTTTGATTTTCTGTTGTCCTTGTTGTTTTCCACTTTATCCATTATACTTAAGGAGTACTCAAATAGATGCAATATCAATATAAAACAAAGCAAATATCCAAATACAGGATTTTTGTGTTTTTCTTACAAATAAAAATGCATGGTGCTTAAATTTTCTTTGGCTAAAGCTTATGTAAGATATGGTCCTAAGCAAGCAAATATAAAATTAGGGTGTATTTACATTATCATGAGGGTTTTTATATAAAAGGATTGTTATCTCTCTTTAGTCAGTACACTTGTATGTTTCTAAGCAACAGGACACCCTCTAGAGGTCAAATAAGTGAAAAGACTTTGCCAAATGTTTGAGAAGTTTGTCTCCAGTTCAGCCTCTATGAATGTAACTATTTTTGTCCTTTTGTCCATTCTCTATCAGCAAGCAGCAAGGAGAACAATGAAGAATACAAAGCAGAGCCTAATCACAAACACTACTCCATCTATTCAGTGGTCAGTTCAGGATGGGCAACATAAGCTTCACAATCAGTGGCTCATTATGACACATTTTTAATCAAAATCAGAAAGCTTTAAAAAACTAGGTTATTACAAAGTTTTAAGATGGCGATATATCATCTTGAATATATATA
>JARVJO010000155.1:1869547-1893138 GCA_031762555.1 Cynodonichthys magdalenae
ATTCTAATTTGCTTATGTGATTTACTGAGGGATAACTAAAAGGTAATTTAGTTTGCAAATGATAAACAAAGATATAAACCAAATCATCTCAGCAGGGTAAATTATTTTTGCAATATGTTATCTTTCCAAAAATGCATTTGTATTCATCAAGGAAGTGTGACGTCGCAGGAACTTTGACTCCATGAGGGTACCAACTGAGGCTGGGGTGTTCGAACCTGGTCCTCAAGGGCCACCATCCTTTTTCACTTGTTTCCCTGCTCCATCATTAGTGATTGAATTACCTCTTCAAGTTCAAGTATGATAATCAACCATTCGTTCAAATTAGGCGAGTTGGAGCAAAAACAAACAAACTCAAGCCATACAGGATAGTGGTCCCCGAGGTGCAGAACTGGACACTCCTGGAACTTCTGCTCTTTGGCAGTCACTGATCCTTTGGATTGTTTCTACACGAAGGCAGCTGTAGCCTTCAGATCAGCTCAAACACCACCTGCTATTTCAGTCTGACAGCCTTTCTTATCGTCTGCAACAGCTGAATGACCATCTAACTACAGCTTAAACAACTGAAAAAACAGGACTCCCATGGAAAAACACAGAACCGACCTGTTGTCAGTCATTTCTGAGTTAAGACTTTGTGAGAGTAAGTAGCAGAGAAAGTGTTTACTCTTAGATGATCATAAATAGTGAAGGAGGGAGTTAGCCACCCTTAACAAGATCCTATCCATCCAGCTGTGTCATCTGTATATCATCCAACAAAAAACATGATGTGCAACAGTCAAAAGCGCGAAAATGTCTTATTACATAACTGGGCAAACAAAACCAAAATAGGCATGTTAGCGTCCTCATTGCGTTATCTCTGCTAATTCCGTTTACTTTTACCGCTAGCTTGTTAGCTAACGTGATATTAAATAACAGGAGGGATGTAACATTAACTTAGTCTGTAGAGGTATACATTAAAAACCAGAAAGAAAAAGTCTTGGCACTTAAAACCGAGGTTAGCACCAAAACGAACGCGACAAACTTAAATCCACGAACAAACTATTGTTCGTCAGTTCTTCGAGCCTTAGGTTAGCTAACCAGATGTTAGCTCGACGTGTTACCTCACCTGGTCTTGTATCTTCAACACAGCCATAACCCCCAAAATTACATAAAACAAAAGGAAAAAAAACGGAGGCAGTAAGTGGCCCGGAGTTACTGTAAAATAAGTACCCGGGGGGAACTAAAAAAAAAAAAAAAGGAGCAGCTCAGCTCACCCCCCGCTTCCTGTCAGGAATAAACCAAGGAGCGAGAGAGCGACGGACTAGTCAAACTGGAAGAATTGTTCTGTTGGCAAAAATGGAAGAAAACTTTTCCATCTTACATAACATCTTTAAAAACTGTGCATAGACATGGTCAAATTTACAGTTTATCATTGATGTGTGACAAACATGTTATCTACCCAAGATTTAATTCATTTTTGCTTATGTACAGACGCCTACAGCTCATAAAGATAAAATGGCATTATAAAAATTAATATTTAGGCACAACTAAATAAATCCCTTCCTGTATGTCAGCTTTTTTTAAATTAAAGTTTAACTTATCCTTAAATATACTACAAGCCTATTCAACATGCATCCCAAGGGCCAAAATGTGGCCCTAAAAGAACCCCCCCCCCCCAAAAAAAAAAGCTGCCAGAATCCATAACTGACTTGAAAAAATATATGAGACCAGTGTTGGCAAAAAAATATTTTTTGTTCACTTTGCCAACAATGTGGAAAAATAAAGTTTTAGAAAACATATGCAGAAGCTGTCTCAATTCATGGGTTGCAGCCTACGTAGACCACACCCAACATAATACGCCCATGTAGACTGCATTAATGGCTGTGAAATGAGACAGTTTAGTCTATGGATAACGTATGTTTGCGTGACCACGCACTGCCCCGTTACCATGGTGTTACATTTTATATCACATGCTGTCAGCTGTCTTTCTTGTATAACTTCACAAAAAGCAGTATTATTTAAAAAAATTCATATAAATCAATATGAAAACAATTATAAATTGGGTTTAGCTCCAGTACTTGCATTTTATTTAACATCTCATTGCAGCATAAATTTAATCAGCTAAGTTGCTAAATTTACTTTTAAAAACAAATTCATCGGCCCATGAAAAAATTACCAAACTTCATTGTAAAACATAAAAAAACCTGATGTCTGTTTTTCTGTTTAGTTTGCCGTCAGCTCAATGAACCCCGGGATATCGTTCAGGGTTTTGTCGGTTGCATGAGTAGGCACCTACGAATCGGGACAGTCTACTGTGCGGCACAGTGACATAAGCAGCAGACAAATGCGCCCTACGTCGGCTACAACCTCTGAACTGAGACATTATTGCAAGATGTCACGCTGTGAATGACTCTCAGCTACTACCACGCCACATTTTAGCTCAATATCTGTGAAACTGAGGTATAAACCTTTTTTTCTGTTGTCTAATGTTGACGTGGCGGTCATCTTGAATGTCAAGTGACATCCAACGATAATTTTCTTTCAAATCTATACACAAATGCCACATACAGTATAAGATAAGATAAGAACATAAGATTTGTTTTTATCCTGAGACAGATGCATAAAAACATTATAAAATTATTTGAAACGGATATCAAATTATCTATATTTTCTTTATTTGTAAACAAAAAAATCAGATCAGGCTTGATTAAAACAAATAATCCAATTCAGTCTGGTTTGGAGATAAAGCTACAATTTGTTGATTGACTCTTGTGACACTCAGCAGGATGGATATCATCTCATGAGGTCGTGAACAAATAATTTATCCACCTTTTTTTAAAGACAGATGTGATTTAAACCTAGATTAAACAAAATAAAGGACAATAAAGCATTGCAGGAATGATTTTGACCAGAAATAACAGTAAAACAGTTATGGTCCTCTTGAATGACGTGTCCTTGGTGTTTTTGCTCCGGTGGTTCTCTAGGGCGTCTTCTATTTTATGCATTTGGTAGAAGATGAATCACACTTGTACCCGTACGAACAGCAGTGCTTTCCATCAGCGCAGCATGAGCCCTGAAATCAGTCGTAGTGTCAGAAGAAAATACTGACTGGTGTATTTATGTCCAGAACACACACACTACTTTAATGCTGCTCCTGTATTAATAGATCTGAAAAACCAGCTGAACAAAACACGATCCATACCAGTTGGTGAGGACAGCAGTTCCACTGGCCCGCCAGTCCTTTGCAACAACTCGACCCAGTTGGACAGAAAAATTTGTTATCGCAGCGAATGACCCCATACTCAAAGGAGCTGCTGCTGGCTTCGGTTAGTGCCGTCAGTGGTGTCTGCAAAAACAAGAAAACTGTCATTTTGTACTATTATAAATACATATTTAACCAATATTTTTAATGCACGTTACTTAATTGATGGTGTTTTAAAGTAATAGTCTTTAAAGACTAAATTTTTTTTTTTTGTGCCATAATATATTAAAACCACAGTTAGCATTGGTGAAATTAAATGAAGTTCAAACTGTTATACACATGTTTGGCCACTAGGGGAACAGAAACAAGGTGTAAAGAATGTTGTTATATATCAGGGGTTAACAACCTTTTCCATACCATAGACCCCCAAACAGCATTAGCTTCTGGGACTCCATTGCAAACCCACAAACAGTGCTACAAATGTGCAAATAATTTCAAGTTTTAGAATAAACGATTCATAAAAATGAATGAATCGATGTCATTGTTATTGTATGACAGTAAGTTATGTCTTTAAGACAAATTCAGTTTGATACTTCATAACTTTTGGTCACAAACGATTTGTGGTGGCATTTTTATTTATTTTGAAATTATATTTTGTTACTAAGACAACAGACAGTTACAGTTTGATACGAGCACAAAGATGATGTTAACGGAGACACGTGCTGATTTTAAATCCTTCTTTTGCACATTTAAATCATTCAGTTGGGGTCTATATACATTGGAACTACAATGCTTTGGTCTGAATTCCTCCTTTATTGTAACTCCACAAGCCCCTCTTTCACCCCTTTTCTGAGGTGTGTCTCAGATCAACTCGTTTTGAGGCTGTCTCTTTAAATGCAAATGAGGCGCTTCACACCTCGCTCCCCTCCAGACCGGTCCAGTCCAGTTTGATAGAGAGGTTTATGACTATTTAGCGGCGCAGAAACCTTTTATTTACAAATTAATTAAAAGACGTCAACAATGAAAGACTTGTCCATCCAAACTTACATGTTGGAGCCAGAGTCTGACCCAGAGTGAGAGGAGAATGAAGACCACCCAACTTTAGTTGGCAAATCTAGACCTTATTTAGAAGTTTGGTTGCAAAACTGTAACATAATGGTTCAGAAAACATCAAAGAAAATAGAAGAAACAGAGCGGGTGGAAAAATATGACCCAAATAGAATTTAAAGATATCTACGCAGCATCGGGAGAGACTAAATTCAACTTTTCTGCAGAGACTCCAAGTACACAGAAAAATGCATTTAACGGCAAAAAAGAGTGGATTTTGCACAATACGTCTCCTTTAAATAATCAAATTGAATCGGAGTTGAGTGAATCATTGCATAGTAAAAGCACAGCAAGCATAACTCCCAACTTGCAGCTGTGTGCTTCGATCACGACAATCTTGTCAATAGAATGTGGGTAAAAATCTTTAATGCTTTGACGAGAGTAACCAGAGCGGTGTCCCCTACCTCCGGCTCGCTGCTGTTATCTTCAGACATTGGTTTGAGAGAAGCGGGGACTGAAGTCAGGGATTGTCTGGGACTGAACGGATACGTCAGGCCTTCTCTGACACAATGAGTGTAAGTGCGGTCGCAGTCAAAACCATACGGACAGCAGTGGTAGCCATCCAGACAACACCTCCCCTATAAGAAAAAAGTTTCAAGAAAAATGAATTATAAAGCCTTTTTCTTTATAATTAAAAAAGCAAGAATTTGTAAATATTTTCTACTCACGGGGGAGTAGGGGCAACAGGTCCAGCCACCTTTTGGGTGATGGCAGCAGGTGGTCCCATCAGGACAGGCATAATAACTGTCACAGTGGACAATTGTTGTTTTCGGGGCAAGCAAATCACCGCTTTTGAGCTCCTGAACAGGGGAAACTGACAGCTTCGGGGTGTGTGGGGCCTCTTTTCTCACCATAGGCACGTTCATCCACGGCTGGTTTTGTTTCGTGCACAGCTCCATCACCAGGTCACAGGTGTATCCTGGAGGGCAGCAGCTCTCCAAGTCGGCACAACACACAGCCTGTGAATCAGAATCAGAACGACTGGCTTCAGTTTTGTAAATTCAAGTTGTGAGAAAGCGTTAGAATAAACCCAACTCACGTTTGGATATGGACAGCACTCGTATCCTTTTTCGGTCAGGCAGCAAGTGGCCAAATCGGAGCAGACAGAACCATCGGGACAGTTGATGGAGCCAAATGCAAAACCCAACACACACACGCTCAAGTGCAACGACAAAGCGACCCTCAACATCTGGTGACGACAACATATTTTGTTTTTTTCTTCCGAACACACAGCAGCAGGTGGTTTGTACTTGTGAATGTTTTAATCTGTCAGTTCTCTGCCTTTCAAAATAAACTCATTAAGAAGTTGAAGTAACAGAAGTTACAGCTCAGTTCAAATAAAACCAAGAAAAGATTAGAAACTTTGTTTCTTACCTTGGATCTGTGAAGTGATTCTGAGGCTTCCTGTCACTCGCTCACACTTCCCTAAACTGAACACACACACTGCTCTTTATAGGAGCGATTAGACACTCCTACTCACCAAAAGCAAACATTAAGCACACACCCTTTTTTTTTTTTTTTTGTTTAGTTGCATTATAAAAAGTTTGGTAACCGTTGCATGCGGCTAACCAACACACGGCCTCTTGCTCAACTTAAACATGGCAGATTTTATGAGCGTTGACCTTTGATTTGTCACATTGTTTTGATCAGGAGAAAAGTTTAGCAAATCTAAAGCAAAGATGACGCTGCTACTAAATGTGCTGAAGCTGTCGTTTATATTTGATCTTCAAAACACAATAAACTCAGCCTCATAATATATTTATATTTTTAATTTACTCATTAAAAGATGAAAAAATACCTTAAGTACTTAAAAACAAAAACTCATCAGGGGAGTGGGTTAATAAATGATCTACCCCCCAGTTTTATTTTGAAAAGCTTAGCCCTTCTGCTACACAATCATTCATTTCTAATGTTTTCATTGACATTTTTACAAACTATAAAAAGCATTATTTTTAACTTTCACTCTTGCACTGATGAGCATATTAACGAGTGGGGAACAACGCCTTGCTCAATGACACTTCTGCACACTGCAGGAGCTGGAAATCAAACCAGAGGATGATCCACCGTGTGAAATATCTCAGTTCCTGTTAGATTTTTGTTCCATTTCCTAAATACGTGATTTTCAGATGCTGTTTATCAGGGACACACATTTTAAAACACAAAAAATAAAACAGTCAGATTTACTTATCAAGTTATGTCAGCAATTTCCACTCATCTGAGTTAGGTAAAGCAACCTTCACATTTTCTTTAAAAATGAATCTGACAGTGCTTTGCATTTACCCAACTCAGTGAGTGGAAATTGACATAATTTGGTTAAATAAATCCAACGATCTTTTTATTGAGTGTGTCTTAATCAGGTACAAAGACTGGAAAACTATAAAGATCACTTTAAAAATAAACTTTGCTCAAAATGTGTTTAGTAGATTATGTCATCGTCGTAACAATGTGCTTCTTGGCAATAATACAGTTAGAAAGTCTGGTAATTTCCCATTTAAATGGTGCCACATTTGTAAGGAACATGCATTTGTGGGATGAGCAGTAGAGCTGAGTATGTGGGTTGCATGCATGAAAAATTTGACAAATCTCTATCAAACAGCTTATTTTGCTGTAGCTATTGACACTTTTGAGCTTCTAGTACCACCAGGTGTACGGTGTAAGATTTATTCCCAAGAAGCATTGTTACAAAAAAATGATCTACCAAACACAAACTTTCTTACGTTTTGTGCCAAGTTTGTATGAAAGAAATTCAGCATTGTTTAAAACTTTTAGTTATAAAAGTTCCTTTATATCCTTTGTAAATAGTTGATTAGACCATGTGATGTGATTTTGTGCTTACACTCTTAAAAAACTATATTCTTAATAATTTTGAAAAAAAAAAAGGCTAAAGCAATACTTTATTATGGAATTCCTGTATTTCATACATTTACACTGCAATGTTAACAGACCCTTGGATTCACTGTTACATGTGTAGCTAACAGCTCCAACTTCAATGAGGCTGGTGACATCGGCTCATCAAGTCTACATGCATCACAGGCGCGAGTCAACAGCCACGTGTAGCAATGGAAGATGTTGGACATGAAGTAGTGATCAATGGTGGCAGAGGTCTGAGGGCCGACGTAACGGAAGTGAGGTGCTGGTGCGCCAAAATGTCCAATGAGTGAAAAAAAAAAAAAAAACCCGGAGATTCACCTCCGTCTTGTTGAGTGTAACTCAAACCGAATTCACAAACAGCACATTAAAAACAAGAGAGAGATGCACCGTGACTACCTCACTTCCAACCTCTGAACCCCACCGTTTTAAGTCTGAGGGTCTCAAAGTGATGACAGAAGCTGGACGGGAGTCGGGTTTCGCAAATCAAAGGCAAAAAAAAATCATCACCACTAGTAAAATATCGGGAGTAAGAGCGCCATAAAAATCCGGCTGTTAGTCAAGCTCCGAGTCCGACTGAGACGCCGTCTTCTTTTTCTTTTTCCGGCCATGTTTCTTGTGCTTCTTTTTCCTCTTCTTCTTGGATTTAACCTGGAGGGTAAATCAAATGTTTTACATTAAAGAAACAAGATTTTCACTTTTTTATGAAGCAATCACCTACAGCTAAATATAAAAATGTTTTTTGTCTGCAGCAGCAACATGACCAAAATGTAGTTTTTGCCTTTTTCCTCAGAGAGAAAGAGAAAGAAAAAAAAGATTGCTTACTGTGAATTTCTCCTTCTCTTCACTGCTTCTCTTTTTCTTCTTTGCTTCGGGCTACAGGAAGAATTAAAATCGATGTTATTACAAAAAAAAGGAACCCACAGCCACGTCCCAAAAGACATATTCCCACAAATGGCTTCCATTTCACAATGATGGAGTTTTGTAAACACAAACCACATTAACGGTTTCATTAATTTAACTGTTCCAAACTTAACAGTGAATAATATAGATTAACTTTCACTAACAAAGACAGATTTAATAATATTTAGGGACAATACTGGGCGGAGGGGATTATTATTTTTAATCTTATTCAAATGATCAATATTTCCAATTAATAGAATCAATTTAGAAAAGAAATACAAGTTTTTGCAAAAATGTCACAAAACAAATAATCTGGTGGGTTTTTTTTCAGCTAATGTATTTTTCTTACAAAATTGTTGACAAGGCATGTAGCATTCTAATTACACCCGAGACAGATTTTAGGAAAACAACCTTAATGTAAGAAAAACATTTAGAGTCACGCGTTCTTCTGGTCAAGGTAAAGAGGGAAACGATGCCATGACTCTGATCACTTGGTGGTTGTGAAATGAAGTTGTGTTCTGAGTAACAGCACAGAAAACCTACATAAATGTAAAACTGTACATTTAAATTTGGTTCATCTAGATTCTGCAACAAGTGTAGACTTAAAAATGTCTTGTTCAGATGTGCTTCATCAGCTGATAAACACTGAAATTAGAACATATCAGTTTTAACTGTGAAACGTTGATGGCTTATTTAAATATCTGTACGAAGAAAGGAACTGCGTACAAGTTTACAATCTATACATTTTCTTACCTACAGTTAATTTTACAGAAGTTAAAAGAGGAATACATGAAAAATAAGACAAAAGAGCTTCGTTATATGAAGGCAGGAGAGGAACAGTCAAAGAGCTGATGACACAATAATGACCTTTTCTGCCATTTTTTATTAACCAAAAGGTTCCTCCTGAGGATCTATTTAATAATTACAAGCGCGCCTGCATAACATCCTTGTTTTCAATAAACGAGGCAAATTTGAGGGAATTGTAGCGCCGCCTAGCAACAGAGGAAGAAAGCGGAAGTGACGTTACCGACAGAACGGTCCCGCTTTGTTAAAGAAAACTAGGTGTTTCGTAGCGGAAGAAAACGGACAGATGAACAGACATTTCTTGAAGTTTTCGGAGTTTTGACGGTTTCAAATAACGACAATGCCTTCACGTTGTAGCGCAGGATTGTGTTCAAACACCCACAAGGATGGTGTTAGTTTTTTTTTAAGTTTCCTAAGGATTCGGAGCTTCGTTTGAAGTGTGTGAAGCAGGTCAGACTTGTGAGAAGTGGCAGGGCATATTTTGTTTTCAGACATGGCAGCAAACAAAGATTACAGCTAAATTCAACACATAAAATTGTGCCCCCCCCCCCCCCAAAAAAAAAGATAATGTATAGTACCCCATCTTCTCTCTGCCGATATTTAATATTGTACACTTGAAAGGAGCCTGATAAATGTTAGGATATGTGTCTAATTAGTGCTTAGGTGATTAAGCCTGACCTCTATTTACAATAGCATGCAGTAAACTCAATTTAGTGTTTGTCTGCTACAGAGAGGGAGCAGACCCAGGTGCATATTGAGGTGTAGGTTTAAAGTTTATTTAACTTTTCATTGTGTAGCAGAATTAATTTTTCACAAAATGAGCTAAAGAGGCTCCATCTACCTCTGGAGCTCAACTTTCTTCTGAAAAAAAAAAACAAAAACATTTTTTCCCCAGAAGTTTATTCAAAAAACAAAAAAAATTCTATATACTATAAAAATGTATACTTCTTTAAGAATTTAAACCTTTGATCATAACCTAATGAGTAGAAATGCTGACATTTTATCATTTTTCTGTCTCTAAAGTTTCATGTTAAACAGCTACAAGCTGTACTTGAAGAAAAAGATCAAAACCTGTGAAATCAGAAACATAAAATTGCTCAGATTTTCACCCAGAATGACAAGATGTCTAGTCGTGGTCTTATCACTCTCTCCCAACCTATATTTCTGCGGAGTATTAGCGCTCCAACATCTACAGGCTCCTCTAGACAAGGACACGCCCTCTCTGACACTTTCCTGGTGCAGCTCTCAATAAAGAGTCAGAAAAACTCAGGATTTGTTCAAGTAATCCTGCTACGGAGCAGGGTTGGTTCACAGAATAAGTTGCGGGAGTTAAGTTACCTCAGGATAACTATTATTTGGCTTTCTGAAACCCAAAACCCAGGATATACACCTAGTTACCCCAAAACTTAGTCAGGATTTTCACTTATCCTGCTTTCTGAAACAGGGCTCTGATGCATCTCAGCATTCCAGGTAGAAAAACAACAAAAAAAAAAAAAGTTGCGCAGGTCTTCTGAACGGGTTCTTTGGTGAAACGTTTCATATCTCCTCCAGACTGTTTTAACAAACAACCCATCCAGAAGACCTGCACTGCTCAACCTTTTATTTAAATCCAAGTTAATACGTATTTAAACCACTTAATCGCAACATATATATAATTTTAAAATCATGCTAAGATTGGTAAAGAACAGATTCTGAAGGAAATTACATTTCCTCCTGTGTCACTTCATATTAATTTATAGCTAAAGGCTCTCAGTCATAGCTAAGAGACAAAAATACAAAGAACCCTGTAATTAATTATTGTAGACAAAAAATAAAAAATGTCTATTAACAATACAGAAAGTGTGTCATGATTATATGAGACAAGTGTCTCCATATAGTAAATAAAAGGTATTTGTGTAGCAGTTTCACAGTCAAGTAGCCATAAAGTGCTTTACAATAAAACAAAATAACAGAGTCAGACAATTTTGTTGTTTTTAAGGGTTTGCACGAAACACATACAACATGTGCCTACAGCACAAAAATTAACTTTTTTTCTGTGGTACCATCCTTTCATTATGTTGCTTCTGTACAGACCGCTGATCAGTTATCATTTACATTTCAGGTCCTTGCTGATGCTACGGAAGAATATGAAAACACTTTTTTAAGAGGCTGTTTATGGTAAAATGATCTTTTTGTTTACTTTTTTCTTCAATCCAATACATAACTTCTATGAATTCCTTTTTAAATATAGGAGACAGATTTTTGAATTTGTGTATAATATTACCCTCTACAAATGTTTGTTTTTATAACATATCTTTCAGTTTATGTGGTGATCTGATGGCCGTTGTTCAGTCTCTACGTGAAGACAAGTTGTTGGAGGATGTCGAGGAGCTGCAGAACAGAGGTTGCCACTGAGCTCAGCGAGTGAAAGACCAGATAAACCAGGATGTGAAAGATCACATCACACGCTTCAACACCAGCTGATTTTTATTTTTGCCAGGACTTTGGAGTTTTACCTGTTCTAAAATTTAACAATAATATAACATTTTTACATGTGTGCTATTGTAACTTTATATGCGTATTGATTGTTGTTTTTCATGTGACCAAGTCATTCTATATGAAATGAAGAGTATCAGTTGTTGCTGTTGCATTTTTTTATTATTGAATATCACATTTAGACAAAAATCAGTTAATTAACAGTCAGATAAGTTGATGTAAGACAATATGTACTACTTCATAAGGTCTAAACAGGATCATAAATAAAAAGAACAGTAAAGCAGTTACTCAGCATAATTAAAACCAATATATTGTCTCTTGTAGCGGAAATCTCTCCCTGATTTTGTGAACAACACAGACAGGTATCGGTACTCTGACTTTCTCACCATCTGGTAAACTGTCTATAAGCTGTTTATCACTTCCTGCTTGTAGGTGAAGTAGGCCACCTCCAACATGTCTTCATTCAGACACAACACAGGGAAGCTATGATGACCGGTGATGCACATAGCACTGTCTTCACCTTGTCTCCTGACAGCAAACACTCTCCTCTGATGTTATGATCTCACAGACCACACTGGCACCTGCCAAAATAAAAAATATATTTTTTATATTGTAATCAGCTGAGGTGTTTGAGTCCCAGAAGAAATTCCTTTGATGATCAATTTACTAAGAAAGGTACAATCATGCAATATGTGTATTATAGTAATTACAGTGATCTCAAATTTATTTCTGTTTTGAAAAGTCCCGGTTAAAAAAAAAAAAAAAAAAAGAAAAAAATTTTAGTAAACCAAATTCAATTATAACATCTGATAAATCATCACATTTTAAGACAATGTTTGATATTTGATTTTTATTATTCTCTTTAACCTAAATGTTAATCAACCCTCATGGGTTGTGAAGGTGGTGTTGGTCAGTTTCTCCTTCTCTGCCCACAATATCAAGCAGATATTTCAATTATAAACACACTGCTATAAATTTATTAGAAAAGTCATTTTAAATGAATAATAAATAAATAAATAAATTATAATTACATATGTTGTAATAAAAATGTAATTTATGTAAATTTAATTAAACCAAATTTGAAAAAAAAAAATAAAATAAAAAATAATTGCAGTACATAATATTTGAAATATCTTCTTGATGTGGGCAGAGAAGAAGAGGTTGGATCAGTATCCTCCTAAACTTTCACAATATCAAGATCTTTTAATTTAATTTTAAAATACTGCTACAAATTTACTAGAAAATTGGTTTTATTAAATTCAAATACATTCGGAAACAACTAGTTGTAATGTAGGTGAAAAAGGCCTACCAGTCTGTTCCCCTGCCGAGTCTTCCTCTGCTGCGGTCCTGTTAGCCTCTCCCTCGTCACTCCTGCTCAGAGTCGCTGGGCAGGAGGTCCACTCGGCCAGCTCGAACCGGTAACCCCCCTCCTTCTCACCCACCACATTCCTCAGCACCACTACCTTCTTCTGAACTGGAACAGGCTGATGATTCCACCACACAAACCAGACTAGATGTTCTGCTGGAACCATCATCGAGGTTTTAACCGCTTCCACCGTGAGTGTACAGCTGTTATTGATATTAGCGATGCGCTCAGCGTTCTGTCGCTGACGTCACAACATGGCGTCTCTACTTTACAACTCCTCAGGGGAGCTGTTTAAAACGTTGATATTCACACAAAAATAAGCCTGTTTAACTTATAACCTCATAGAACCATCTATTTTAACACAGGTTTTCTAAAATTACATGAAATCAAACCGTGTCACCAGCTCTTTAAAGGTATCTTTATGGCAATCACAATTAAAAAATATAAATGTGAGGAAACACTTGAGTATTTCGTTGATGTCCCAACATTAATCTCAGGAGTTTACTTCCCTTTCTAGAAATCACAACTGACAGTTAGTACCTCCTCCCCACTGGACTCAAGCGACGACTCAGAGGAGGAGTCTTTGTAAGTCCTCTCAGCTTTTCTTTTCCTCCTTCGATCCTTTTCATTCTGATAAAAACATGAAATTCCATCAGTTACGTTAGTGAATCACATATTAAATCAAAAAACATACAAGTTAAAAGGCACAGTTTTCCAATGTTTTGTCGATACAAAATTGTAAATATAGAGCCAGCAGTTCAGGTGTTCATTCTATAAATAATCATTTAGTGCAGAAATCGGTAAAAGCATGAAATTTGCAATCAAAAGCCCTAAAAACTGTGTACTTTGACCGCTATTAGGGTTTTAGTGAGTGAGAATAAATTACCTTATCTTTTACTCCTTCCTCTTTGATTCGCTTCCTTTTCTTAAAAAGAAAAAAAAAAGAAGCTTTTAAGAATCTGCTATTATTGTGAACCATTAAAATAAAAAGATCAACACCACCACTACAAAATAAAAACCTTGCTTTCAGCGTCCGAATCTTCCTCTGAGCTGTCCGGCGCTCTCCTGGCTGAAGATTTCTTTCTCTTACGTTTCTTCTTTAGACTCTTCTTTTCATCCTGTGTGGAAAAATGGGAATTATGGCACATCTAAAGAACACTTTGTTGCATTCACACAGTGTCGATCTGGAGTACAGGAATCTATGGAGCCAAATTTTTGATATAATGTCCTATATACGTTAATAGTCTTGTTTTGTTGGAAAACCTTTTAACATTCTTTGAATACTGAGAATGTGATGAGTTATACTTGTTTTTCACTTCTAATCTACAATTTCAAGAGTTACTGTAATATCGCAGTGAATAAGATTAAAAAGAAAAAAATAAAGAAATAAACTCTAACTGCATTTGCATCGCAGGATTGTGAGATATAGCTGAATTATTTTAAATAATCTGCAAAACAACCTGACTCAAAGCTCTGGTGATGCTTACCTCGTCTTCAGACTCGGAGGAAGAGCTGCTAGAAGAATCAGAACTCGATGAGGAGGAGGAAGATGAAGAATGCTTGACCAAAACACAGTGAAAGCAGGGTTCATTAGACTTAAAGTAATTTAATTTTGTTCTGATTTTCACAGGCTCCGATAGGGAAAGGACAGCTGCTTAGGTAGTGCACATGTATGAGTGTGTATGAGATAGATGTGTGACACAGCCTCCATCAAAGCAGTGGAGGTCTTTCCTCACCCTGCTAGACTTCTTCTTCTCCTTCTTCTTTTTCTAAAGCAAAAACAAAGCAAAGCTAAAGTGAGTAAATGTAAAATCTAAAAGGACGATTGTTTAAAAATAAACCTGCTTCACCTCTTTTTTGTCTTTCTTGTCTTCTTTGCCCATAGGTTTTTTGTCTTTTTCTTTGTCGCCAAGCCTTTTCTCCCTGTTTTTAGCCAACTCTTTCCTCCATTTCTGAAAACGACAAAAATAAAGTAGAATATTTAGCTGTTTCATTGCTTATCTGTGAGATTGAACACTCACCTATATAATCACAGCTCCTAATTGACATTTTGTTGACAAAGAATAAATTTATTTAGAATTTAAGAAGGTTATGGCAACTTATTTTATACATAAATGTAGTAATCGAACAACAAAACAAGAGCAAATAAAATTGTTTTGAGTAATCAGTTTCTCCAACAACAAAGCCACAGATAACATAACAACATGATACCAAAAATACAAACCTCATTCATTTTGTCTTCAAAGTCAGCCAGGGATCGAGAGCCCTTTTTCTTCTTCTCTAGCTGTTCCTTCAGCTCTTCCCTGTTGAAGAAGCAAAAAAGCCTTAAATATTTCAGGGAATAAAAATCTCACTTAGAGAAGACAACCTGAAAACTGCACACCTCTTCAAACAAAGCCCTTAATGGTCACACTTATCCTAAACATTTAAAAAACAAAAATAAGAAGTAGAACTGGAGTCCATTGAAGCTAAATATATTTGTCCTGTTTTGCTTTCCGTAATCAAGTTAAAGTGATGTGTACAGTAATAAAACACCAAGTTTTTCTAACTTCTTCTCACCATGTTGGTCGAGGTCTGCTCAGGTAATCCTGTATGGTTGGTCCTGAGTTCTGCACAGGTCCCCTGGCCCGAGCAGCAGCGATGGGGTTTATGTATGCCTGAAATCACAAGGATGGGGATGTCTCAGGTGATTTAATGAAATACACACACATAGTGTGCATTCAAATTAAACACAGCACACATAAATGTATTATTGCTAGGATTTAATCACAAACCAGCATCTCTTAAACTGGAAACAAACCTGCAGAAGATTAATAGCTTGAACAATAATACAATAAACTTAACCTGCAACGCTGTATGAGAGCTGGATTTGCGTGCACCAGCTAGTGTTTAGGAAGTATAACAAAGGATGCTGTACCTACAGGAAATACATTCGTAACATCCAAACATCAAATAACCAAATGAAACGGAGCTAAAGTTAGCATTTACAGCGTTACCACGGTTCACCCATTTGGCTGTATCAAAAATGCCATTTAATAAATACCCAAATTAGCAAAAATATTAAAGTGATTACACCAACTGCTATGTTTAATAAAGTATATGATGCGCGGACTGACTGAACACTAGGCCTCATTAACATAAAAACTAACATGCCAACACAAGCGAACGCTAAGCTACTTGTGATTTATTCTTGTCAAATTTCATGGGGTTTATATTTGTCGGTTTTATTTACATTGCTGTAATGTACTCACCACTCGATTGTCTCTCTTGCCCATATCGAGTAAACAATTGAGGGAACAAGCATTAGTGTTACCTTTCTAGCATGGAGCTAGCCACTTAGCTGATAGACGCTAGCGGAGCTCATATCTTCTTCGGCAGTCCAGCTAGCAGCACCCTGTATGAATGTGTTACACTCCTGCCATCTTCTGGTCAGAGATGGTACTGCAGCAAATACAAACTTGTTCAAACCAGTTTCCTAAAGGTATTTTTCAACATCAATACCATTCCTCAGTCTCAAAATGTAGATATTAAATAATAGTATAGATATATTAAGATTTAAAAATAACTAAAACAATACAAGTGTAACTACATGAGAAAAAAGTTGTATTCAAGTGGACACTTTAATATTTAGATATATTGGATCTTCTTCTCTATCTAAACATTTTAAATAAAAGGTTATCCTCATATATACAAACATTTTTAAAATCTCAAATATTACAACCAAAATGAGTAGTGTAGTAATCACATTGTCTACAGAAGCAATCGGTCTCCAACAGATCAATAACGTGCAAAAAAAAAAATGGTCTCGACAACGTTCATAAAAAGCTGTTTTTTATTCAGCTGGTGCAACACAACACGTTATGACATCGATGCATCCATACATTTTGTACGCCAACTGGACAGATATGCTGGTTTCAAAACATTTAACACTGCTAAAAGTTGAAAAGCTGTTATGAAAATGAAATGTGTTACAAAAAAACAAACAAAAAAAAAAAACTTAGTGATTGTATTAACTGTAATGATACTAAAGCAGTCATTTTACTTGTAAACCACTAGTTCTAACGTATTTGTAGTTTTGTTTTGCTTTTATTTAGGCAGCTTCAGAATTATCAAAAAAAAAAAAACTCACACAGTGTTTTAAGCAGGTCTGTTGTGTTTGCCTTGCAGCAATTAGAAGCTGCAGGTAATAAAGCAGTCTATCAAAGGCAGGTACTGGTTACAGTAAATTAGATAAATAGCAATGAGAGATGACAATGATCCAAGGCACCATTGTAAAAAACAGCTTAAAAGAAAACCTGAAGAAGTTGTAACGTGGTCATTAAGTAGCCCAAAGATGTGCAAACTGTGCCCGAGAGGTTGGAACGTCCTGAATAAAAAAAAAAAAAAAAAAAACCTGAGAAAGTTGAAAAACAAGTTTGTGTGTGTGTCGATGGGTGCTAATAGCACCACCAGATAAGTGAAGATAAACCAGTGTTAAAATGTCTCTGTTCTGCAAAAACTACAACATACAAAAATACAATTCTGCATAAGTTGCTTTTTTTTCCCCTCGCAGATTAAAAAAAATGCAATATGATGGCCCATGGATGTACAATAAAGCAAAACCTGGAAACTAAATATCTGTATCTTTTTGTATCAAAACTAGTATAAAATTAATCGCCATGGAAATCAAATAATCAACGGCAGAACCTACCCGGCTTTCTGAAAAGACAAAATACTCTCATGATAAAACATTCCACTGACCTCCTCTACTCTGACATATATATGTGCTGATCGTGCACAAACAGTTTCTATCATTGCAGCTAGCACAATACACGGAACAGTACCAATTACTAGCCTTTATACATTCCTGTCATACACAAACTCTCTGACCATCTAGAGTCGATGTACTTGGTGTGAAAATATAGTATGCCACAGCAAAAAAAAAACAAACAAAAAAAAAAAACAAGCATATAAGACTTGTCAATAAAATTAAAATTAAATACAGAATATTGGTGATGGTACTCTGCCAAATGCTTTGAAAATGTTGAATAGTCCTGGTGGGACTTTCTTTACCGATTGCAAGTCTGTGCATTACGGTTTCATCTGGATTGTAATAAACTGGATTTCAGAATAAAAGTCCATGATGGCAGATTAAAAGTCTTGAAATAAGTGGCAGGATTGCTCTGAAGTTCTTTCATCCTCGTTTCAAAGATAACATCCGCCTGTCCTTGAAGAGCGCAGCAGCCATTAGAATCCTGCTACTGGCTTGTCTGCAGTGACTTTTCACATCCACAAGGTGGCAGCAACTTATGAGTGAAGCTGGAATGATGAGAAGCTTGGCAGTGAGTGGCTGGCTTGTGATTCCTTGTGATGTCGCAGTGACTTTATAGAGAACACAAGCATATGTATGTGTCTCAGTGGGAGATTTTTTCTTCTTCTAGTTCATCAGTTCCACAGTGAGCATAAAGGCTGGTAAGATCCATGCTGTCCACCCAGGCTCCCATCCAGATCCTCGAGACAGAAGGACTCTTAACAAGTCTAAACACTGGTCATGAAGAGGCTTCTACAGTCTGTCCGGCCTCTCGGCTACAAGTCTGTCTGTGATTCAGGCCTTTTGTTTTTGCATTGTTACAGTCAGCAGCAATTATGATCCATCCGTTCACGGAGGACGACAGCTTTTGCTCATGATTCAAACAATTTTTCGGAGTACTTTCTGGAGTTGTAGACATTGGCCATGAAGAATTGGCCTCTTGATTTTACTGCATGTTTTAGGTGATCTACAACATGTAACCCAAAATAATTGAGCTTTTTGACAGTGAAAATCAGAAAAAAATTATCATCAAATGCATCTAAAGAACAACTATTTGTTTTATTACTAATTAAACCAGCTGTTACTGTACGAATGTTTGTGTGCATGCAGGTGACAGATTATTCCTCATTTAATTTAAATTTATAAAAAGGCAGACTATTCAAAATTTTTTTAAATGCTCACAAAATGTTTCGGGGTTCATCCAAAATGTAAAAATCTTCTGTTTGCACCCATTGCAACTAATGATGGTGTTTGGAAGAACACTAAAAGGTTTAGCAGCCATTCTTAAAGTGCCTGTGCCATCAAAATTTTGTAATAAATATGAATGCATTATTTGAAAGATAACATTGATAAAATATCGCAAATAAAATTTCATACCATTGAGATGACCAGTTGTTGAGATATTTGCAGGTGAAGTAACAGGAAGTGATGTCAAAGGGGAATGTCTGCATATGAACAGAGTGTTAATACAATGGCTAACAATACAGACTGTAGAGAAGAATCTGATGTTTCTTTAAATTATTCTGAGTCACTGTCAGAGATGAAGAGTCAGAGTTCAAAGTAATATTGTTACAATAAACAAAGACCAGAAAGTTATTTTACTTAAAGAGTTCCCCTTTGATGTCACGTCCTGTTTCACTTTGGCTGAATCACGTTCAAAAGAAAATATGCCAGTTATGTGACAAAATGGGTACATTTCTTAACTATAAAGATGTTTTCTTTGACTTTTTGTATTTGGCGGATATGCGTGTCACAGGCACTTTACCTTCTTACCTTCATCAGAGTTTGTAAAAATAATAACTAAATAAAAATACATGTACGTTGGAGTTATTTATACTTTTAAGTAAACAGGTAGCAAAACCCGACCCTTTAAATAATTTCATTGGGTAAACCATTTCTACATTTTCCAAAACAAACTTAGTCATGAAGCTCATAAAATACTTCAAAAGAGGATTTTGTCATAATTGCTTGCCCTCTGTTTTAATTCTGGTTTTTCTTTTATCAGATTTATTTAAGCGTCAAAAAGCTTAATTACTGAATTGAATGTTGAAAACCCACTAAAACATGAGGGTACCAGAAAGCCCTATTGGAATGACTGAAGAGGGAGGAGGACCATCAGGCAGTCCTCTCCTCTATAGCAGGCTTGGTGTTGGGGAGAGGCTGGGTCGCGTACACGCTTCGGCTGTGACTGTCCACGCTTTGGAAGTAGGGGTGACTCAAAGCAGCGAAGGCCGATATTCTCCGGGAGGGATTGAACGCGAGGAATTGCTGCAGAGACGAAGAAGACGAGGAGGGGGTGAGACTGTGTGAGCCATTATCAGAAAGAATCGTTTGTTTCACTCCACCTACCATTAACAGCGCTCGTCCTTGCTCATCCATCTCTGGAACCAAGTCTTCTATTGGCTTTGGGGGCCGGGGCGTGAAGGCACTCTGTGGTAAGGCCACTTCCTGGGGCCAGTCTTCTACTGATGGAACCCCGACAACACTGGAAAAATAAAGGTGATCATTACCAATAAGTGGCATGTGAAAACACCAATTTTAGCTGCACTGATAATAAAAAGCGAGAGGACCTGGTTTTAAAGCAATACTCCAGACTTTTTTTGAAGTGGGGTTCTGTGAATATGAATGATTAACATCTTACCTGTTGTAGATAGACTCTCAGATTTGAAAATAATGTTTAACTCTGACTGGATTGACAATCTAATGGGTAATCCAAATATTTATATGAAATGGGATTTAAACTTTTTATAAAATGCTGATTATTTTACATTACATATTAAGTTAGCTAGCTGTAGCACTTCCTGTTCAACCCGGGGCACCTTCAGCAAGAATTTCTACCAGATTAACCATGTAATGCAAAACTGACAGTTATCTAAAGGTTTATAAAACAACTTTTATATGAATGGTTGTAAAGTTTGTAACAGTAATCCTCTTCAGTCTTGGGCGCGCTCAAACAGTTAGCATTTAAACGTTTTTTTCAAACTAAATCAGTTCAAAAAGCAACCTGTGACTGGTAGAACTTTGTGTTTCCACAGAACCCCACTTCAAAAGATCTGAACCATAACTCTGGATAAAGGTTTTAAAGTAAAAAAACAGAAAGGGGGAAATGGGTAATTTTCATTCATTTTACAATTTATGGGTTTAATGCAAATATATAAGTATAGGTTTTATTACTTACTCAAAAATCTTTCCCAGCTGATCAACATCCGAGTTCCCTCGAAAAAGAGGCCTGGATAAGAAAAATAAAAGAATGCTTAATTTTGCCATCACTTCAACAAATGTTCATTAGTTTCTTACTGGCTCGCTTTAGATGTGGTTTTAGTGCTCTGCAGGTGAACCCTATCGTATAAAGCCTTCAGCTGAAGGCAAACAGGAATGTGTAAGTCTCATGTGAACGTTTGAAGTCCACATGTTGTCTGGGTTGTGGAGCAATATTGGTAAAAAACCTCTGAAGCTGGGAGGGAGGAAACGGGGATGAAAGGAGGGAAGGGAGCAGCGGCAGATCTGCTGGTGGTTCCTGTGGCTTTGGGCAGTCTCTGGATGCCCGTGGGCGGCCATGGCTTACCCTGGCACCCGCACAGATTCCAGCAGTCATCATCAGCACAGGACTTCCAGTCACCGCCATGAAGATTTTATTTACCCCTCATGTGAATCGACTTTTACTCTCCAATCAGTCAATGCAGATAGAGAATTGGAAAGGAAAGGCACCCGAGAGAGACATTAGGATTATTCCAATCAAAACAGAGGTATGAAAACTAGACCTTCCTGTTTAAGTTCCTCTGAAAGGAAATGAGGAAGGGGAGCTTTCAAAAGAAGAGGCTTTATTCTAACACCTCAGGTTTCAAGGCTTGTTGGTTAAAAATGGATTTGATTCATGAACTAAAGTACAATTTATGATGTCAGACTAAGCAAATTCACATATGTATGCTTTTTTTTGTCACTGGGCCTCTTTAGGCACCCTACTAAATTGAAATAGAGCAACCTCGTTGGTCACCTACTTCCCACTTGCAGGAAACTTTACATAGCTGAACACCCACAATTTCCTAAACTCTAACTCAAGGGTATTATTTGTCACGTAGGAATACTTTGCACCTTTCGTCTGCAGCGGGAGCACCATTTCTGTCCCACGCTGCCGTTTAGAAGCAAAATTAAGGCAAAAAACACAATTATTTATCATTTTTGACTAATAAAATAGATCTTTTCGTTGCTTTCCCTCACCACTGCAGTAAGACCGCAACACATGCAGCGGTATAAAATCAGACCAAACCAGTTTCTGACAGTTGAACTTTAAAAAAAAAAAAAAAAAAAAAGGAAAACAAAATCATCTACAGCGAGGTATTGTGCCAAAACAGGCAGAAGTGACAATTCCAGGGGGTCCCCCTTTAAAACCAAACCTGGTTTGTTAGTTTGTTGGAGTGCAGATAAGTGGGGACGAAGCACCGGGGCAACATTATGTTCAGGCACACATTGTTGGTTTCCCGTTCTCAGATTTGCACATTTACAAATGTGAACACACAAGTGGGCGTCAGAGTAATAACGGATCCAGGGTTGGGACAAGAAGCGGAGTCACACTTTCTCTGGTGCCAGTTTTACTCTGTCCTACATTCCACAGAGACAACCTCTGGAATGTGTGCACGCGTGTGCTCATGTTTGCACGTGAGGGTGGAAATGCAATGCAACGTTTGAGTGGATCGTAGATCAAAATCTGTGCGCATCAGCTTGAATTAAAAAAACAAACAAAAAAAAAAAACCAAAACATTTGTGTGCACACATGCGTTGAGGGTTTATCAATTTAGCCTGGAACTGTGAGAAAGTCAACAAGGATGTCGGGCCTCTCCCAGTTCATTAACACACCACAATCTGCCTTTTTCGATTTGAGGAATGTCAACAAGCAGACACGCTCCCCACCCCCACCCCCCCATGCACTCAAACTATGACTCATAACCCATTGCAACCATACAGATGCAGACTTGTATAATGTTTGCTCAAATTCCTGCACGCTGCATTTTCACGAGTGCACATGGTTCCTAAAGAGTTTTTGCAAAAGTCAGAGGGAAATCTTTGAAGCTTCTTGAAGCAAAAGCGAGTGGAGGGGAAAAAAAGTGGAATGAATTTAGACTTTTGACTTGCAGAACAAAATGACACATGGTGAACACTGTCAAACCTTTCATTTCTTACCAAGGAGAGCGTTTGATTAGAAGTTAACCATTCTATAAGGCTAGTAAGACACTGATGCCCAGATGTTGAGCCAACAATGTTTATATTAAACCTAATTTACTAGAGAATTAATATTAAATGCTTTTACATTTTCTCGTTTTGCACTTTAAGTCCAATCAACCTTTTGCTTTCTTCCACTCCTTCTTCCAGGTGCCCTTTAATCTTTAACAGGTGGCCTTTAACAAAGCCATTCTGCTAATGCAACAGTGTGTGTGTGTGTGTGTGTGTGTGTTGTGTTTAGTGTTGTCTGAGGTAATCGCCTCACCTTACACCTTCAGGAAATACTGGTCAGGTGTCATATTGTGAAGATGCACATACATAAACATGCACTGAAGCTTATAACAGCTTGTTGCATCAGGGCTCAAAAATAGATGACCTCTATATAAAACTACAACCAAATGTCCATCCAAACTCCACCTGCAATTTGTTTCTAACATTTCCAAAATGCAAAACAGAGCCACATTATTCATACAGTGGGGAGAACAAGTATTTGAAACACTGTTGATTTTTCAGGTTTTCCCACTTGCAAAGCTTGTGGATGACTGTAATTTTCATCATAGGTACTCTTCAACTGTGAGTGATGGAATCTAAAACAAAAATCCAGAAAAATACAATGTATGATTTTTAAATTTCCATTTTATTGTGTGAAATGAGTATTTGATCATCTATCAACCAGTAAGAATTTTGGCTCTCACAGACATGTTAGTTCTTCTTTAAGAAGCCCTCCTGTTCTCCACTCATTACCTGTATTAACTGCACCTGTTTGAACTCGTTACCTGTATAAAAGACACCTGTCCACACACTCACTCAATCAGACTCCAGCATCTCCACAATGCCCAAGACCAGAGAGCTGTGTAAGGACATCAGGGATAAAATTGTAGACC
>JARVJO010000155.1:1905605-1918726 GCA_031762555.1 Cynodonichthys magdalenae
CAGATTAAAGGACAACATTCTGTGAAGTCCTTTCTGCTGAGAGAATCCTCCCCTTCACCAGGAGGACCATCCTCTGCTGCCTTCACCGCTGTTCTTCTTTCCTGCACCCAACGAGGGAGGAAATGGCTTCTACTGCCCCAAAAGACCTCAGGACCTCCAAGGCCAGACCTCCAAGTCTGACCGCTTAGCAACATCCGGGTCTGCTGTCAGAGCACAGTGCATATACAATGGACTGGTTTGACAATAGGGTGCATGCATGTGAGTGTTGGGGCGTTCGGCTTGTGCTATGTACAAGTACTTGCGCGTGACTTGAAGAGCACCTGCTTTTCGCCTGAATGATTGTGCTTCAGTGCCAAGTCCTTTTGTGTGTCACTATCTGCAAGGGTATGCAGGTTATTCACGCAGTGTTTGATTTTTAAAAAGCAGTGCATGTTGTCAACTTTAAAGCAGCAGATGAAGCTTAATAGAATTTGAGGAATGTACCTAAAGAGGCAACAGGTCTGCTAACTGAGCCACTGTGCCGCCCAGTTAAGTTGACCAGAAAAATGAAATTGTAGTAGGGGTCTTCATGAAGGCTGTTCGCACAAGATATCCCCCAAAAATATCACTGAGTTAAACCAGTTCTTTTCAATTCTTATATAAATACAGTATGTCAGTAATAAAGCTTGGGTTATGCTTCAATACGACGTGATACAGCAGGTTGGCGATTGCGTCATTTCGGACGTCTTTTTCCTGATCGAGTAAAAACGGGCTGAAGATGAGGTGAGACATAAATTAATAATAATAAAATTTATGTTAGTGTGAGAAGATTTTGATATCTCTAAAAATTCAGTACTCATTGTCTATGGTTGTTACAGTACATGTGAATGTTGGACGACAGATATACAGCTGCTTTCTTCACTTGAACACTTGAATCCATAACATCATGGATGTGGTTTAAGGTGATTTAACATGATCGATGTCGCTGGTAATTCTACTATGATAATAGACATTGGTATCAAACCACACTTAATTGTTTTAAATCAGTTATTCTATGAAGGTGTTAGGTGTTTTTTTTAACTTGTCATTCCAAAGCCATGGCTCCCATGACGTTTTCTTCAGAGTGACCTGATTAGATGAGGATGACTGAGGCTTTAGGGCCACCACACTGGAGGTGATGGGGTTGATGCAGTTTGGCAGGGGGCCCGTGTTTACATTCCTACTCACTTAGGAAGCCAAGGATGAAAGAACCCCGCAGCCCATTCCCTCAGTACACACACTACCGTATATATGCACTAAAGATATTAAAAGAGTAAAGAGGGTAATTTTATCCTTTACCCACAATTAAGTGCAGGAATGTGAATTCTCTCTGCACAAACCTCATTGATGCTGAAGCATGAATTTGATTACATTCCTGAAAGCAATCCGTCACAAATGAAAGTCTTCCTCTCTGAATCTCACAGGGACACAAAGTATGTACACAGGCAAGATGAAGAGGCGAAGCGGATGTCCTATTAATAAGCATAAAACTGAATTCAGAGCACAGCAGAGCAACGGCCGTGATGTTGCGTCTCCAGACATCCAGCAGTCAGCCATGTTGTAAACACCATTATTTCTCTCCGGCTTCACTTTCCGTCGTTCATTCACTTGGTCTGCAAAAAGGACAATTTGCAGCTCGCTTCTATTCAACCTCCCATAGCCATTAAAAGATTTAAGATGGAGATGAAGAGCGGAAAAGCAGCTTCAGACATGAGGAGCTAGAGAAGGGAGGAAAAAGTGCAAGAGCAGCATACAGACTGTATACAGTAAAAGGGGAAAAGGGGGGGCACTGCAACTGTTGCCAAAGTATGCACAGCATACAGGAATGCAGCACGGGGCCCTCAGTGAACGAAACAAAGACAGCACAGTAAGTAGCTCTCTCTCCACAGTGCTACCACATCCGCACATCATTAGCTGGAAAATTCCTGATACATGCCGTAATTTTTTTCCCTTTTTTTTTTTTTTTGCTTCCTCCTGTTCCCATTTCTTTTGCTGGTACAGAGCGTTGATATCCAGGTGACCGTGTGCACACATGCAGCACTAAACATACCAGTCTGCACCTCCTTTTCCCCACTAGGAGCACCGCCAGAACACTTCCAACAGTTATTACAGTGGAGTTAATTACAGATGCATATATGCTTGTTGTGTAGACTCTGAAAGTGCACACAGAAAAAAAACATAACTCTATGAGTGCATCTCTGCAAACTATCATAAACAATGACTGTTTCCTGTGTGTAAAGGCGCAGTATATCCCTGATTGTGTGTGAACTTTGTGCATGTTTACTAATGTTAAGTTGGGGCCAGCCCCTTTGCTCCAGCCGAAAGCAGTCAAAGCATTGAGGACGTTTTTTCCCCCTCTCTCCCTCGTGGAGCTGTTTGAGATATCTAAACATTCCCAGAGCAAGCTGCACGTGCTCTCCTGCGTGCCCCCCCCTCCTCCCCATGATACAGCTTGCTTGCCTTACTTCCTTACTTTTTGCACATCCCGAGAAGGCTTTATCTCAAAGAAATTTATAAACGCCTCCTTGTCCAACTTATCAGCGTTTCACCACAAGGTTACTTTCACACCGCAGGTGTAAGTGACCCAAATCCAATTTATGTTGCCCGTATCATTTTTTTTTATGGCAGTCTGAATGTGACAAATCCAGTTTCTTCAAATTCAACTCATGTTTTTTTTTTAAACATGGAACTAAATCAATGCCTATTTAACACTTTTGTTGTCATGTGGCATTTCATCTGACTTTTTTGTCCCTAAGGTAGGAAAATATGGATCAATCCAAACATTCATAATATTGAATTCAATATTATGCAGTAAAAAGCTTGAATTCAGCTCGTCTTCAGCTGCAGGACAGAAGTCCAGTTACTTTGTCTCTTGTTAAACTTTCTAGATTTGTCATATATTTGGCTGAAACTTTGAACAAACATATAATACTAACACTGGTATACCAACGTGTTGGATTGTATCAATACTAGAATGATGGGATCAATACTTGAGTTTGTTTCTCACCTCTGCTTTCAGTCCTTCCTGTTCCAAAAGGTGCAGCAGGAAGCGTCAAAATCAACAAACATTTGATGAAACAAATATGTCTAATAATAATTTAGATCTGATTGCTCAACGACTTCAGAATCAATACTAACTGCATGTGTGGCATCCATATTTACTTCTGTAAACACAGCATGCTTCTTGTGATGTCTTTGGCACATACGAGTCGCTACAAGGCTGTGGACTGTTCACACTGGAGTCTGATGGAGGTGGCATTGAGGACCAACACTCAGAAAACTTGTATCCGTGATCAGAACTGAGCATTAATACCTGCAATGTGAACATAGTCTAACATAAAAACAGCAAATGAGAACATGAGAATCTACAGTGTTCTCAACTACACCAACAAACTCTGTTATTCAGAGTTAAACACGCGTGCAAACCTAATATTTTAAACGCCAAAGTACCCATCCAAACCAAACAGAGTGAAACTGCTTCTCTTGCACTGTAAAAAGCCCGTCTGCTGCTTGAGCGAGGGCAGGAAATCTGGTTTCAATTTGTTTAATGTTGTCTGAGATATGGGTGTCTTATTCTAGTAAGAGCAGTGGGAGGTCCACGAGCGAAGGGAACTAGGGGGAAGCTGTGGGAAAATACCTTCAATCAGGTAACAATTTCCCTCCTCTGCTTAGTCACCAACACAGTTTCACAGGAAATCAAACCAGCATCTGTAAAGGACTATTTAAATAACGCCTACAATAACAGTGATAATTAATGATTCATTTGACAACAATAAGGTCATGGAGGACTCACGTCTTAGTCGAGACTAAAAAGGCTTTGGCTTAAGAGTAATAAAACTTCCTTTGACGTTAGATAAGCTAAGAGGCAAGCATTTTTTTCACTAGTAAGCTTCTCAGCTCATGTCAGCTATGTGAACACTTCAGTCTCTTTTTATTTTGAAACTAGAAAGAAAGAAAACAGCAACAGTTTGCATTAAACCCCCCCTTGAGATTTTCCAAATCCATGCATGTGTGGAAACTGTTAAGTTTCATGAGGCCTTCCATTAAATTTCTGTGCTACAATAGTTGCCGATGTTCAGACATTTTTGATAACATCTTCCTCAACTTATAATCTTGTCAACTTTAGATAAAACGTGTGTGTTTAATTCCACAGGAAGAGTCCTCCTAAACTGATCTTACGAAATATTAAAAAAAAGTTTTAACAAAACTGACCTTTGGATAACCTGATCGCAATCAGATAGCATTAAATACAGGTGTGAACGGCTTTAATGAACATTCTGATAAACTGGTCAAAATATGCTTTAACAATCCTCCCCCCACCCCCAAACGTCTCAGCTAACCAATTGTAGTTAAGAGTATGGTCTAAATATTCATCTGGTCAATTTCTCACGGGTTTATTCAGAGCTTGGACAAAAGCCTTTGCAAGCCAGGAGCAATAAATTATGCAGTTTTGCCAATCAGAAGGAATCTTAAGCCTTAGGATGAAGCTAAATTTAATTTGATAGTTTGTTGTGAGTGGCTCTTTAGTCAAAAGTGCCAAAGCTACTAGTGTTTGGCTGTTAAGATACTTTGAGAATATTTTGCACATTCCTCGCTCTTTTTGGGTATCTGATTAGCCAATCAGCTTTTCATATCTTCCTGTCACTCAAGGCAGCACAATGAAGTTGTAGCCAGACTGGGGTCTTTAAAAACCATCAACAAAACCAACAGTCCCTTGGGGACTTCCAGAAGCAACCTAATCTGGACCCCACATCAGTCCAATGGGTGGTTTCCCTCCCTCTCTGAAAGTCAGACATGATCGTTGAGTGATGCAGATGGAGCCGGAATTCGCACGCAGCCAAGGACTCCACGTTTACTTTTTGGATACACACACATACCATGACCACAAATTTTTTTGTCAGTGACATATCAACAAACCTGCCTGTTGAGAGGTGCGAAAGCAAATTCATTGCAAACAGAGAAGTTCAACCGTTGCTGCTAGCTCATCAGCAGAAAGTAGTGCTACTTTCAGTTAGCAACACTGGAACAAAAGTCAGTAAGGGACTCTTTCACAGCTTCATGCAAATGTTTATTTCAGCCATTGTGTCATTTGAAAAGTACTAAATGAATCACTTTGAAAGTGAGAAAAATCGCTCTGTTCGCTTAAGCAACGACAGTTCTACAAAACCCCTGAGTCTGCCAGTAACGGTGGTATTAGGTGACTAAATAAGTAACTGCTGCTCTGTTGGGCAAAGAGGAAGATTCTCTTCAGCCGTGTGTGTATTTGTGTACATGTGCTGTGCATGCAGGGTAGATTGTGTGCTTTTATTAGCAAGAGGAAACAAAGAATGGGCGAATAGAGATTTGTGTGTTTGTGTGTGTGTAAGGCTGATAGGGGGATTCCAGACATAGGGACATTCATGTGGAACCAAAGATCCCATGCTCATGTTGCAGAGCTCTGCGTGTACATGCACTAAACACACGCACATTTGATTTTGTGGCCCAATCTGTATAACTGAGGAAGGAAATGAGTCTATGAATATGTGAGCAAACACATTCAAAGTGGTAAGAGTGTGTGTGTGTATATATATATATATATATATATATATATATATATATATATATATATACACACACATACACACACACACACTATATATATACATATACCTGTATTTAATGCTATCTGTCTGTGTGAGTGAGTGAGTAATTTTGGGGACTTGATATGTCATTTGTATCTAAAAAGGTGAATTCCCAAGGTGTTTTAACTCATAACAAAAAGTGTCCCCATGTAGTCATAAAGAGACTAAATGAAGACAAACCCTCAAGTAAAACCACACATAACAGATTATTATGTAACAATATGTTAATTTAACAATAGGCTACGCCCTCTTCGGCAAGCTAGATGTGAATTCTTGCAAATGACATACATAAACCAGCTAAATACTTAAATGAAACCAAAATATATAAAAGTACCAATAAATGTATAAATAACTTTCTTTATAATCTCTGATTAAGTCACTATACAGCAGAAAGCGTTGGCTGTAGGGTTAGCAAAACATGTCATGAACCACTAGATGTATTTTGATGAAACTCTCAAAACTAAACATTTGATGTACATTTAAAACTGATCAAAACAAGTTATTACTGAGTAATTTAGTACAGATATCTAGCTAAAGTTTGAGTTTCTTAATTCTAACACCACTCGCAAGATTTTACAATAATCACATGAAAGCACATTAAATGTCATTTGCAGGGTTTGAACAAAATGGCTACAACTCTGTTCCTTCTCATAAGATAATCTAAAACTGGTGTGATCTACGGATACAAATCAGAACCCAATTTAGTGTTAAAAGCAGATTTAAATAGCTACTATTAACTCTGATTGGTCAAGTTTTCTATTAACCATGGGGGCTCTACTTGGGAAACCAAGTGGGACAGTAAAGTATGGTCCTAATAACTGTTGCAGATTTTAGTAAAAACAAAACATTTCAATTGATACAGTATAAGTTATTTAAAAACCTTTTATTCTAAGCAGATAATAGACAGATTGCTTGAAATTCTACTTAAGATCACAAAATAACAAAAACTAAATATTTAAGAGCCTGGTTAATCCGATAGCATTTAGACCTGCCACAATAAATCAAATGATTGCATTAAAAATTTAAATGAGGATGATAATTTTCTACTTTTTAGCATAGTGAGGACTGAACTCTCCTGTCAGGTATTTGTCAGACCCATGGTCTCGTAACCTCTGTAGAATGAGACCTCCATGAACAGACATTTAGCTAGAGGAGGGTCTTCGGGTTTTCAACGCCATCTTTCAGCTGGCGACGCCTCAGGACACCCTCAGAATGCAGGTCAGTTTGTAAGTTTTTTTTTTT
The DNA here is from genome assembly GCA_031762555.1 of Cynodonichthys magdalenae. Classification (NCBI taxonomy): domain Eukaryota; kingdom Metazoa; phylum Chordata; class Actinopteri; order Cyprinodontiformes; family Rivulidae; genus Cynodonichthys; species Cynodonichthys magdalenae. Next base: position 1,912,487 of record JARVJO010000155.1, read on the forward strand.
ATTGTACGTAAATTTCAGAAACTTCCACAAGCTTCATAAGTTGTCTCCAAACAATATTATCGTTTATTGCAATAATTTCTGAGACAATTTATCGTCCAGCCAAATTTGTTATCGTAACAGGCCTAGTAGTATTAAACATCGTTTTTCAGTTGATAAACATCCAGTGTGATGCCAGTTTTGAGAAGCTATGGGGAATTCTCAAAGGGAAAGTCAAGCCAATCACAACTCAGAGCAGAGTCCTACAAGAGTAAATTATCAACGTCTAAAATGACTCAAACTCCAAAAACATCTGCCAGGTTGAACTTTTACACCTTATCAGTACTTCTGTATGCTACTGTTTACTCTGTCACTATTTTCTTAACCAAATTGTGTGCCGTGATATTGTTGTATGTATCCTGTCTCAATGGATCTGCCAGGAGTTATTCCATCTCTACTGTCCACAGTTCATCCTCTGTGTAATCTGGCTCCTACATTCTATATAATCTCTACCAGAAAGTCACATTCACTTTCACACACTCATAATGTTTAATTGTTTTGAGATAAAACAAAAAAAACTGCAGTGGCTCTACAGAAAAATATGTTCAGCTGCATGCAACTATGTGAAACAACATTGTTTGCTTGAAAATATCAAATAAATTAGTGTCGAACAACTCATGGTGAAAAATATGTATTTTAACATTTGCTCAAATTGCTAAAAAAAATAAAATAAAAATTAATCTTGTGCTGCCTGAGACAAAAAAAAAAAAACATTCAGTAATAGGTTCTGGTGTGATTAGCTGTTGTTTTGACTCCCTTGTGAAAGTTCCTTTTTTACATTTTCTAAACTGAGATCATTCTGACTCTTGTCTGCTGCAGGTAAGACACCGACCACTCATAGGAACTCCACATAACCCCATTTAAAACAAAACAGAACTCTTTGTAATGAGCTGAGCTACTGGTGCGGCCAACTTTGATCTCATCTCTCTTTATTTCAAAGACTCCCTTCAGTGACTCTTTCTATATTATCTGGTCATCAGAGCCCAGAGTGCAACAGTTGGACATCAAAGCACCGACAGCGAGAAGGGAGGGGTGTCTGACTCTTCTTTTCTGTTCTATCTTTCTCTGCGACTGTAACCAAGACAGGCCGGGCCACAGCGAAGACAGAGGAGGGGACAAGGCTGAGGGGCCCTTTTCGCTCCTATCATGTGGCCTAGTACTCCAAAACTACTCTGATACCAAGTGACTGCTACGATACACTGAACACTTAGCATCCAGATGGGAGTGCAGTTCAAGGCAAGCCGAACTATGCACTTATTCTTTGGGAGATCTTGTTTTTCAGACCTGCTCTGCTCAGGTGTATGACCAACGTAACTCACCACGGACGTGAGCGCCATCTGGAAGCTGTAGATGCGCGCCAGGCCGAAGTCGGCCAGTTTGATCTGGCCTCCACTGGTGACCAGGATGTTCTGGGGTTTCAGATCACGGTGAACCACGCGGTGCGAGTGCAGGAAGTCCAGCCCCTGAAGCAGCTGGTACATCATATCCTGAAAAACAACAAAACAGAGGGAGCAGAGAGAGAGTGAGGTTGTTGTTTTTTTCTGAACATCACAAGGACAAAGTGAGAACAGGAAACCTGATGAGACAATGGCTTATCTGAATCAATTTTTAGAATATTACAGTTCATGTTTAAGGTGCACGTGTGACGTCACAATAGTGAATGTGGATCTGAGCCAACAGCACACACTAATTGTTTGCAGTTGGCTTAAATTAGTGTGATTTAATCTGAACTGATAAATATGACTAACTGGGCCAGATTGTTTTGTAATCTTGCATGTTTACAGTGGTTTGATTTCATTACTGAGTAAGAAATAAGCAACAAAAAGCCTGAATGACAGGCTTTTTTTTTTGCAGTGAAGTGTTGAGGTGAAAAGCTGAGACGCTGTGGTACAGAGGGAGTTAACAAGAGGAGGCCTGTGTCTTTTCTTGTCGTCTGTGGCAGATGTTTGATAACTGACACACACACTCTCACACACACAGCAGAAAGAGGCCCCTGCTTTGTGCAAGTGCAGATCTCTGTTACTTAGCAGCTGTCCTGCTTTAGTTAATTTGTGCTTGCTTTCTTTTTATACCCAAACGCTGACCTCAAACAGCTATAGCAAAAAGGGAAAGGATCCACGACACACGGGCAAAAGTAAATTGTTGTGAGCAGGAATGAACCATGTCAAAACCAGCATAGACTTGTTCTTTTCAAACCGGAATACTCTCAAACAGGTCCCACACCTGTAAACAAATAAGCTATTACAAGGAATCAGGGGTAGGTTTAGCAAAAAATGTAGCTTGGGCTGTTTCATTTAAAGTCTCAAAGATAACCTTATATCGACACATCTAATTTTGAAACTGTTCAGATCATTTGAAGTAGGGTTAATGAACAATTATTAATACCTTACCTGTTAAGAATAGGTCTTTGAACCACTTCAGTTTGAAGAAATAATGTTTGATTTTGACCAGATTAACAAGTTATGGGCTAATCCAAGTGGGTCCAATAACAAAGTGAATTGCTGCCATCTTGAAATGACTCCAATTGCAAATAGCTCCCAAGTTCATAAGAATATAATTTTATAAATGTTTCTATTGCTTTCAATTTTCCATTGAATGGTGCAAGGCGCAGCAGCGATTGCTAGATGTAGCTTTCCAGAGCACCCTGGCACACTTTTTGTAGGAATATCAAAATACATTTATCAAAAGAGCTGTCCAATGCAAAATTGATGGTTATGTAAAAGTTTCTGTAATAAATTTCACATGAAGTTCTTGAGACTGATTTAATATTGCAGCAATTCAGTTTGTGAGATTGATAGATGGATCTGTGTGACTTCTCCAGTATTACGTACTCTGTACTGGTCTGTTGTGGTGAAGAGGGAGCTGTAAGGCAAAGCTCTTCGTTTACCAATCTGTCTACCCCCACCTATGGCCACGAACTTTGGATAGTTGCCTAAAGAACAAGCGGTCAGAATGAGTTTTCTCCACAGGGTAGCTGGTCTTTCCCTTAGAGATATGGTGAGAATAGTGCTGGGCGGTATGACCCAAATTTTATATCACGGCATCCGACAGTATTTTCCTTTTCATCACAGATCAGCTGATGTTAAAATGTACAAACGTCACCTGATCAGCAAACTGCATTCAATTGAAGATAGTCTCATTCTACAACATAGAAACTCTTTGACTTTTTATTATTTTACTGAACATCTGTGTCACCGTTTCCCTCCCCTACCTGTCTTCTTTTTTGCCTGGTTGTAGACATTATTCATGCATTTTGAGTACAAGGTGAAAGGTATGCCATTAAGGAGGAGGGTTGAGCAAATATCACTATCGGGCTAATTTACTTCACACATGAAATCTATGCGTGCATATCACTGAATAGGTGTAATTCATTCAGCAATGGCGAAAATTTGACCTTTTTTGGTAACGTAAGCTGTGAAATTGCCACCTGTCGCCAGTTAGTGAGAAGGCTGCTCTAACGACACTAGCTTGCCCCGTTTGCTGCTAGTTCCTGCATGCTCATTCAGCAGTGCTGCAGAGAAAATCTTCCCCCATGAAAACAGTTTAATAGCAGGCATGACGTAACATTCTGAACATGTTCAGGCTATTTAAATCGGTATGTCCGTATTAAAAAAATTCATATAGTAATGAAAATAAACCATTTTAAGTATGAACAGGTATACCGCCCAGCTCTAGGTGAGCAGCTCAGTTCTCCAGGAGAGATTCAGAGTAGAGCTGCTGCTGTTCCAGATTGAGAGGAGCCTGGATGCCTCCCTAGGGAGGTGCTTTAAGCATGTCCGACTGGGAGGAGACCCCAAGGAAGACCTAGGACATGCTGGACAAACTACGTCTTGCCTCTCGCCTGGGAATGCATTGTAAATCCCCCAAAAAAGATGGAAGAGGGGGATGGGGAAAGAAAGATCTGGGCCTCCCTGCTCAAGTTGCTGCCCCGGCGACCCAACTCTGAACCAAGTGGTATATGATGGATGGATGGATGGATGGATGGATGGATGGATGGCAATCCAGTTTAGTCTTGATCCTTCTCAGAGTAGTCAGAATCAAACCATTTCTCCAAAGTATTATTTGTTCACAACTTTTCAACAGATACCCACTTCAAAATAAGTATTATAAGTCTTACTTATGGGCTAGGAAACCAATGAATATGAAGGCTAAGGTAAAGTGTGCAAAATGCAATGCCATGATGTTGAATCTGCTGCATGTCGGTCCTACACACAAACCACCTCAAAACCCTCCGTTAAGACCTCTCAAGTGACATGGACCTGAGCCCATATCTTTATTCTGTGGCAGACCAGCTGGTGGGTGAGTCAAAGAGGTCTGTGCACCCAAGCAGAAAACATTAGCAAATGGTGCTGGGCTGGCTGCTGTGCTACCAAACCAAGACAGGGCAGGGCAGGCCACTCCACTCAACAGTGTGGAAATGAGCGATGTGAGGTGTTCTCAATACAAAAACAAACAAACCCACTATTGAATTCTTGAAATGTACTATTTAGGCATACACCCATCCATTTGTGTGTATGTGTGTACCTCAGCATGCGTAGAGGTGCATCAATTTGCACACAACCCTGTGCACACGTGTGGGTGCCCCCCTCCAGACCAAGAACAGGATGCATAAACAGACCTCCCTTTCTGTATCTCCATCCAGCCATGACCCACAGCGAAGGGCAGCAGACAGACGGGGCCATAGGACGGTGGGAGGCAGTTGGTCATTTTGTGTGTTCGAGTGTTTGTGTATGTGTTGCGAGGGGCTGATACAATAGCGTTCCCCCACCCAACAGTTCCTCTCTGTTTTAAATAGTCATTTCACCATGCTTCCTTCCAATAGCATTTCCTAGTAAACACTAATTATCTCAAAAGGTGCAACTCTTGGACATAAACAGTCTTGGCCTCCTTCGTCACCTCTATAAAACCAGGTACATTCAGAACTAAATTATAGTTTACATAATTTCTATGGCACAGCTAGCAGAAAAGCCTTAAGTTTATATGTCTAAAATGTTAAGAACTAGGTCAAAATGAAAAACAAAAAGGGCAAAATTTTATATTGAGGAAAAACAGATAGACTGAAAAAAAATTGTCAGCGAACTGCAAGAAACAGTCAAAACATAGCTTTCTGAGTTCACCTTCTTTTCTGATGCAAATGCAGCAGAGGCAGCCATATTGTTTATTGTAGTCGGACACAATATAGGACATCTGCCGGTTAGCGTTAGTGTAATACCCTCCCCATGCTTCATTAACTTCGCCCCTTCAAGGGCCCACAGAATGCAGTTGCGGAAGATGGGACGGTGGTGGCGGAGGAGAGTGGGTGAGACCCAACCGCTGGCCCGACTGAGGAGTACTGAGGCTGGGGCAACCGGGCTGCTTGATGTCCTTCCAGCTCATTTGATTCCTGGAGGAGGGCCTCTTTTATCAATGACCATGCGGTGGGTCTTTAGTCTGAGTGGGTGGTGGAGGATGGGAGGCTGAAGTGGACAGGCTGGGCCAGTGTGGGGTGTCACCCTGCTAAGAATGAATGATTTTAAAAAGGTAAAGTATGACCGTTTTATTTCAATTTTTATGTTTCGTTTGGGGCCTGAAGCTAAATGAAACATCTTGGTTGAGGAGGGAATTTCTTTGAACCACCAAGGCTAAAGAATATTTAATAATATGAGAGGGGGCAGTGATGTGATCTACAATAGACTGTCATATATGGGGGACAGGGTCACTCTGAGGTCACTATGCAGTGCTCACTGTCCTAGAAATAACAAGGGATGGTGCTTAAGAGTGTTATAACTCCTTGTCCTTTTGTCTCTTTGAGAGTCCAGCTAAACGGATGTTAGGAGAAAGCGAAGGGAGGAGGGTGTCCTAATGGGTCAGCATGCTTCAAAGAAGAGTGTTTGATTGTGGAGTGTCCAAAGCATTCTTCTTCAACTCCTCCAACTTTGGGAGTTGTGAGGGTGTGAGAGGGGTGTACGTCTGACAATTTGTGTAACTTTCCAAAACAGGCTAATCCATTACACAATGTGCAAATAGAGGCAAGTAGTGTGGAGTTAGGTAAGTAGGCAGGATTTGAGCCACTGTATTATCTTTCCTCAGTGTTGTATAAAGTACAACAAAGTGATACTTAAGTAAAAGTACAAGTATCTTACCAAAGAATTACTTTGGTAAAAGTTAAAGTCTCCTTTAGGAATATTACTTGAGTAAAAGTCGTAAAGTATCTGATATTTTTTG
>JARVJO010000155.1:1921466-1933028 GCA_031762555.1 Cynodonichthys magdalenae
GTGTGAAAATGTAAGAAGTAGAAGTAAAAAGTAGGCTGAAAGATATTTACTCAAGTAAAGTACAGATACCCAAAATTCTACTTAAGTACAGTAACAAAGTATTTGTACTTAGTTACTTTACAACTCTGTCTTTCCTCTCCTTGTACCATCGTCCTTTCCTTCCCTTTTTCACAGTGATTTTGTTGTGAAAATCAAAACTTCTTCTTTAAATAAAACCATAACAAATCACTCTAGATTTCACCTCCCATATAGCGGATAACTATGTGGAGAGGTGTCATGATGCTTTAAATAATAATTTAGTAAATTCAACTGCACACAAGTAAAATAATCAGTATTAAAAACTAAGATGGACAAGCAATGTGCAAAAAACTGCAGGTCCTCAAATAATTGTCTGGTGTCATCTCCAAAAACAAGTCAATCTGTACTGAGATTATATTAAAAGTTAAAACTGGTCATTCAGCTACTTTTTAAGCAAAATAAAAATATTCTGTTAAAACTTGTAAATGATTGGTTTATGATATGGGTGGTACATAAATTCACAAGCAGGTTTCATATTTACAAACTTACAAACAATAAATAGTTAATCATATCAGCAGTATCACCTGTATCACCTCAGGTATGATCCACCTGAATTACCTACATTTAAAAGCTATCGTTCCACCTCAACACAAACTTTCAAACATAAACCTGGCCCTAAGGTTAAAAAAATAAATGATCCGTTACTACAACTTCTCCCAGTCTGATTTGACACTTCAAAACTTCTGAGGCCACACCATTCAAGCACAGATATATCCCTTTTCAATATTGTTCACAGTAAGTCTACAGACCTTAGGGTGAAACTCTGTAAAGAAATGTTTAAAAAGGGGATTTTTGTTGGAGAAGTTAAAATAAAAGTAAGACAATTACAGAGAAAAGAAAACTGGTAACACATCCGCTTCCGACCTTTGGGCAAAAGGTAAGTGGACACTCCTTGAATATTTTTCAAAAAAACACAGAACATGAGTTAAAACTTGTTCTTGTCAGTAGAAAAAGATGATAGCGGCAAACTGAAAAATCTTGAGTTTTTCCAACACACATAATACGTGTTTTTTTTTTTCCTCTTTTAAATTGGTTCTGTCTCCATCTGCAACACCATAAAGTAGAAGGGCAGAGAGAAAATAGAGAAGCAGTGAGCCTCTAATTTGGAGCCCATCTGCCACATGTGCTGTTTTCCCGAATACACTCATACTTCTGATGTTGAAGAAACTACTTCATGTTTTATGTCTCTCTGGCCAAAACTCACTGAGAACCAGGGAGACACGGCTGTGTTCAGCCACAGAGCAGTAGCCAAAAGCTTCTTTTCTACTTCAAACATAAGCTGAGAACAGACCTTTAAATTAAACCCCTAAATATTTTGAAATCTGTTCTAGGATATAGTTCATGTATTCCTCACTAATGTTTCAACAGGTCTTTTTTGAAGACTTCAAAAAAAAGAAAACATTTGCCTACCTGAGTGCCATAAGATGACAGCATTTACCTTGATGGTCTCAGGTGGTACTCCTGGGTCAGGAGCCTTCTCCAGGTAGGTGGTCAGGTCCTGATCCACGTGCTCAAAGACCAGCGTGAGTTTGGTTTCTCGGTCGGTCCGAGAGACCGTACAAACGTCAAACAACCTACAAGAAAGGACTAAGTGAGCAAGAACATTACAGAAGAACTGAGGTGGTCCACCATGCTTGGTGAAAATTTGCATGAGGATAGATGCACACCACCCCAACATTTCTTACTATTGTTTGCATCACTGTAATTGTTAAATTTTTAATTTACCTGCAACACTTTGCTTAAAAAGGTAAACATAAGATTACATAAATGTATGCAAACACATAAGTATTGTGTGGAATTTTTCAACAAATGCAAGTCTTTTACATTGTCAATGTCAAAAAATGAAATGTACAAAATGGCTAACACATAAAAACAAATAAGAAATTTGATTTTAAACAGCAACAGATATGAAATACATCTGTACACAAATTTCATCAATAATGAAACTAGTATTCTTTGAAGGAAGATGTGTTGTCCAAGTATTTGGCATGAAAGATCTTGTGATAGAACTCAAAGTAAATGTTGAGGAAGACTAAGCCAGTACCAAAGTTATGCTCAATATCTGTACAACTGACTGAGTTATAGAAATGTTTTGCCAACAGACAGGCAAACAAACAATATATGTACGATTAAGTTATAGAAAGGTTTGTGTTTGCTAAGGTTAATTAACTGTGGCAGTCATCTTGAATCAGGGTGGCTCCAAAAATTATCCATGTGTACATTAAGGATACTTTGAGTTTTATTAAAATCTGTTCACACGTTTATGGAATATTTTGATAACAGATAAACACCTGCATGCACAATTACATGATTGCCTGCTTTTTATGATGCGATATCAATGGCTTGTTCAAGGATTTAACTTACTTTGTTAGAAGACAAGAAAACCTCTGCACCAATCTACCTGATCCTGTAACTTTTGTTGCATTTTTTTTTTTTAAACTTTACAGATTCATAGAATTTAACCTTTAGAAAAACAATTGTGATCATCTAAAACATTTTGGACCATCAAGCTGTAACCACCATTGATATTTATTGTGTTTCACTTGACAACCAACTGAGGCCAAGTATCCAGATCATGTCGACAGACCTGCCAAGGCAAGCTTTGATGAGAAGCTGAAAAAAAAGCACTATCCACTACTTTTTACTCAAAGAGTTGGGGGCTATAAACAGCATTCCTCAATTGGCACTATGACAACTTCTGATCCACTAAAGAAAGTCTATTGAAGTCTGCATGTAGTTGTTGCAGAGGCAGTATCCTTCATCGAAACACAGGCGACGTAAAAACCCCCTTGATGGATTTTTACCTGATAGATGTTGTGGGTTTCTTTGACTTAACACAGCTAAACATAGTATTATCTTCAAAAGAGTCTTGTTAAATCCCAATAATGATTTCCGCAGTGCATGGAGAGGAGCCAGCAAATGTTAATCATTTTCCCTCCCAGTGTTTACAAATGTTATTGTCCCAATAGAGTATAGTTGAAAGTGTATACACAGAAAGGGTTGGAATGGTTAGACAAAAAAAAGCTTTTTTTTTTTTTAAACAGTCTTTTCACCTCCTAATAAAAACAGAACAAACAAGCCATGCCCACCACTGCCCACATCATACTCGCCTCGGCTCGTTACTTACACACCTTGACATCCGCCTCCATATTTGTGATTTAATCTACTCAAGTACATTTGAATTAAAGGTAGGCAGATCTAGGCCTTTTTTTTTTTACTACTACTCATCTGTGTGGCTTTTAGATATGGACATTCAGGCTGTAGCCTTGGATGTTTTGTCATACAGCTCTGTAGTTTAGAATTCATGGAAATTAAATTAAAAGGAGGTTCAAAAAGCCTGCAACAACTCTTGACTATTTTGAGGGAAAATCTGTTTTGCTTTTTTTTTTTTTTTTTTAACATATTCAAAATTTCAGCGACAAGACTGCAAGTCTTTGCAACTCACGAGGTATTTGAGAAGCAACACATTTTGGAGACACTGTTTCAAATCAGTTTTAGTTGTTCAATCCAACACCTGGGTGGTCATACGAACCACATTATCTCATGATCACATTATTGGTCGGTTTATATTTTCTCATCAATCGTTTTGACTCCACGGTTCAGAGGGGCATCAGGGGTGGACCGACTATGCATCCAAATCCCAGACTGAGGTGACTTGTGAATGAGCTTCTTGTTTATATCCAATAAGGCATCAGGTGTCTCTTTTAATCAGTGGACTTGCTTAAGTCAAAAACATGATTTGTTCAATTTCTAATAGTTGGCCGTGGTGACACAAAAGTAGTAGACACCCTCCTTCAGAAGAACTGGGGTTAAACGCCCCTCACAGCTTGATGGTTGGGCTTAAATGGGGGTTTCTCAGCAGAAGCTGAACATATGGAATAAATAATGAGCCCCATTACAAGCATCCAGGGTTTGCTTGAGTCACACAGAAGCTCCAGATTGCAGTTTTTCTGGTTGGATCTTCTTGGCCAAGTTGGCTGAACACAGTCTTTCACAATGTGAGTTTTGGGGGATTATTTTAAGAATGAAACAAAAAGATCATTTTTACTTAAACCATTAAATAAAACCGGCCTGTAACAACTTCAGTGTTCATTCATTGATGCATCTGGCCTTCAACGAGTATTGAAAGACCACTGTTCTCTTCCAGTTTTACAAATGTATTGGGGATTTTTTGCTAGAGGCACAAGGGCACATGCCCAGTCTCTGAAAAATCTATTTAGGACTTCCAATCCAATCCCAAAGCACTCAGTATTCCACAATAAACAAGAACAAGGTCTGACCTTGGCCTGTGCAAGCATGACGCAGTTTCTGACAACTACCATGGGAAGAAATTCTTATCGTTTACTTACCTTTGTTTTTGGTCACATGTCAACTGCAAGGTTATTTCTTCTTTTGGAAAAAGTTCTGCAAAATGTAAAGACTCTTGGGTTTGGAGCAGTTTTACTAATGTGTTCTGGTAAGTGCTACATCCTTTGGTTGACTGGAGTTCACTTTGCCAAATGGTGTATTTGCAGGGCCTAACACTTAAAGACCATTGTCAAATTTAAGAGCTGAAAAGTAGAAAGTTACTCTGTGCTCAATTAATGTCTGAGTTTGAGGCTTGTTCCAGCAAACAGGATTCAGAACTGGTTTGGAGCCCAGTGCAGGTCTAACAGCCAACTTTGAAAAAGGTGTAACATGGAAACTTGAGAACCACACTGCACACACAGATCTGATTTTTCCTCTGAAACAGGTGACATTTTGTATCCAGCAGATTGGAAACGACAATTAATTTTGTGCCCTAAATTCAGAATTTGATTGATAAAAAAAAGCTTTGCAGAATTACCAGATGTTTGTTTTATTATTTCACCTGTTGACAGAAACATTACACAAGACAGAAATATTGTTCAAAAATAAATGCTTTTAACCACCTTCAAACATACCAAGGAGAAACTATTTATCGCCTGACAAAATGTAAAAGCAGACGATGTTTTTGCCAGTGACTACATGTGTCTGCCTCCAAAATATTTCATGAAAATTTCTAATGAAACTTTCAGCAAGTAATCCTTGACATACGTACATCTACACCTAATTAACTTTCAGAGTCAATCTGATTCAAGATAGCCTGTCACTGCTAATCAACCTTAGCAAACACAAAATTGGATACAGCTTACTCACTTTTACAGATAGCTAAAATTGGAAGTGGTAGTAGCTGAGATTCATTCAAAACATATATTCCGAGCACATCTTGTGTTGAATGTCGTTTACAAGGTTTGAACAAAACGGCGTTGACTTAGTCATTTCTCAGCATGAGGTGATTTTAGAGAAAAGCTGTGACATGGAAGTTGGTGGATGACGAGCATTCCTTCAAAAAATGACAAGTCATTATCAAACTTTGAAACATCAGCTCTGATATAAACATAGGGATTCCAAGTAAAATACTACTAACGTATACTTTATTTCCAAAGCCAGTGATCTTTAAGACAAAATGGTTGTAAATCAGTGGTGTCCAATCTTTGAGGTCTCCACTTTTTGCAGAAGCCTGCTAATCACACATTCATTCAAATCAGGTGTGTCAAAGCAGAGGAACGTCTAACGGCTGGATAGTCGCTCTAAAGTACCAGGATTGGACACCACTGGTTTTAAATCCTCCACCTGTGTAAATGTTTGCACCACATTGCAGCAATGCTACAAAAAAAGTTCCCCAACTGTATTAAAACTTGTTACTGATTGCAATTAAAAATGAAAAAAAAACAAAAAACAAAAAAAACACACAGTATATCAATGTTGGTAAAATTGGAAGTTATGGTGATTTTAGAGGAATACCAATTACGCAAATCTCTCCTACGTCGTCCTTCAGAATCCACATTCAAGTCAACAGATTATCATGAAAGTTGAGTTTATGAATCAAGAGTTTATAATAAAATTCTTCTTTTTAATGAATCCTACACCCCCGATGTGGGACTTTTGATCGCTGAGCCAAACGCACACACTCACCTGTCCCAGTGATTGTAAAGTACATTGTACAGCAACGTCAACGTTGCATTGGAGAAACGTGCACGAGATGACATTTTAAAGACAAAAAGTAATTAAAACAGAAACCCCTCATTGCGGCAAAAAAGATGCAGATGCAGCAAATTTGGCAGGTGTGTGTCATGTTCTGCTGTTCAATCCTTACTTTCATTTGTACTTGGTTGCAAGTTAAAGTGCAGACAAGCCACAAAGGTCAATTGAAACAAATGTCACCAGAGACGATCAAGAAGGAAATGTGCTGTATTTTATTTTATTTTACTAAATACTAACACACCGACCCCGTGTCATTAACACACACACACACAGTCTCCCCACCTCTGCCCCTCCACTCACCTGACAACATTGGGGTGCTCAAAGGCCTCCAGCTGCCTCAGTACCGCCACCTCCCGGATGGTGGAGAGAGGCATCCCCTCTTCCTCCGTCTGGACCCGAACTCTTTTCAGGGCTACAAAGCGTCCCCCGTTCTTCAAGTCTCTGGCCTTGTACACTTTCCCGTAAGCCCCTTCTCCAATCTCAGCCACGGGCTCATATTGAGTACCAATACTTTCTTTGTCCATTTTTGCCCAATTTTCTTATTTCTTTTTTTCTCCCCCTCTCTCCTCTTCCCTCCTCCTTGCGTGTCTCTTGTTGAAAATATTACGGGGAATCCCGGCGAAGGTGACGAGCCACAGTTTCTCACAAAGTCATATTCACAGAAAGACGTTGACACGTGCAATGCCTAGATGACAGGGAGACACATATGGAAGAAAAGACCATCTTAGTAGGCATAAACACGACTGTCATGTTTTATTCCGACTATCGGGGAGAAAAAAGAAGACCCTCCGCTGCGTCCCAGCTTCCACTCCTCCTCCTGTTACGCATTAGAACTCATGTCCTCCTACCGCACAAAATAATAAAAAAATAATGATTAAAATTAGCCACATTTCGTCTCCACTTTTAGGCTGCAGTAAACAGTCTCGCGCAACGAGACGTTGGCTAAGAATCAGTTCCCAATAATGTCGTGCAAAAAAAATAGAAAAATTGTTCCTAAAACAAGCAAAAACAAAACAAAATCAGCACAGGTGACCGTTTTAAGTGTTTTAATTAACGTGCAAACTGACCAGCTTTGTGTCAAGAGTTTCAGTTTGAGGAGACCCAAACTGTGAGCACGTGCTGCATTGTTTCAACTTCCTACAGCAACAAGTCCATTTAAAACACCTTAAAACTCACTTTCTGCGCCTGGAACAAGTATAAATACGTAGAACGGTGTATTAAAAGAGTTTTAAATATGTTTTTATCAGCCTGGAATGCTTCTTCGAATTTTTTCCAATTTATTAGTGCGTGGAGCCAATAATAAATAAAAATATGTTCTGAAAAATAAATTAAAAATAGAAAAACTGCTCGTGCCGCTGTTTGAAATATTTTTGCCGTAAAAACAACACGTCTATATTATTTCTGTGTATAATTCTGCACAAAAAACTCAATAAAATGTTTTAACATTTTTATTACCTTATTTTGTATTGTCAGTGAAATGTCGTAACGTCGGCGGCATGCTTGATAAAATGCAGAGGAGGAGTTCGGGTCTTGGATAAAAAGTCCTCCATCAAATGCATCTCCTGTCCGCTGTCCTCCATGCGGGGGCCACACAGGTAGTTGACGTCGCTGGCTCTAACCCCCCATCCCTTCAGACTGCACTAGAGCGCAGAGACAAGTTCTCAAACCAGGGGAGGGCTGGACGAAACACACATTGGTTGCAGCTTGTGTGGAAGGGGGTGTGTGCTTGGATTGCTTGGGTGTGTGTGTGGTGGGGGGGTCATATGGGACAAAGGCAAACGCGTGATATGGCCCTTTTTTTTTTTTTTGAAAACCACGCTCCGTTTTGGATTTTTCCTCCTTTCTTTTCTTTCTTGCTTTCCTCCCCTCCTCGCGCACATGTAGGCCTTATACCACGCGGACGGGCTCGTGCAACTGCAGCCGCCCGTGTGAGCTCCGTCTCTGGCCAGGCTTTCCCACGCCGGCTGAATGTGGCCTGACCCCCTTCAGAGAGGTTTGACACGGAGCGGGGACATTTCCGCATTCCTCCACGACTACAAAGGCTCACCGCCTCCTCTTTGCTCTCCCTCGGCCTCCTCGGTGCTTTGCCATTCAGAATTCTTCCCTCCTCCTCATCTCCCCCACTCTCCGTGGGTTTTGTCTCCTGTGTCAGAACCCGGAGCACCTTAGGTGAGGAGGACCGTGGACTGGCCACGCTGTTTCTGTTTTTATGAGGGGGGAGACAACAATGTATAAGCGGTAATGCAACGTAACAAGCTCGCCCTATTGCGCGTGTGTTTGTGTGTACGCGCGCCCTGAGATTGTCCTGAAGGGTCAGGTTCAAGGCCCAGTGGATTGATTTGTAGCCGGGATGGGTAGGCTCTTCTGCTCAAGTGGTCGTGATGCAGGACTTCGGGACAGCAGACAAATTTAATGATTTAGGATTTGTTTTTATTTTATTATTTTTTATTTAACACATATTTTTATCAAGACAGAACTCGGATGCATTAGTTCTATTCACGAAGTTGATTTAAAGGAAGCATTTTGGACCAAACATAACTGTTGGCAACAAAACTTCACTCTGCTGCTTTAACGCTTTTTTTTTTTTTTTTTTTTTTACAAATTATGCAGAAAACATTTTGTGGTTGTATTTTACTATAGATAAAAAAAACACTTGAAAATCCTTTATTTTGACAGCTATTTTGCCTTTAAAACCTTTTATTCGAAATTCATTTTGGCAATCCCATTAATCTAAAGTATCTTTTTGTTTTTGAAGAGTTAAATAAAATGGACTTTAATGATTTATTTTTGTTTTGGGGGAAAAATATTAAAAGTATATAACACGTGCGAATAAAAGTTGTATCAAATATCAGATAATATGAAATCAAAAAAATATACACAAGTGTTAACAGAAGGATATTTGATTGTTTCATTAGCAAACTAAACTAACACTTTTAAACATTTAACTTCAACATTTAAAGTCCATGTCCTGTTAGTCCAATATATATTATTTTTTTAAAGAAAGTATAACTGACTCTAAGGCATGCAATAATTAGTAGACTTTGATCACTCTTTATTTGTCAATTTTCTAACACTTATAGCAGAAGTCGTTTTTTAAATCAACCCTGTATGTTCTATGGTGACCGGACTTACAATGTTTCCAGTCATTTAATATTAATAATAAGGATTCAACACTTTAAATTTTACTCCAGCCACTGATTTTATTCTATTAATAAATTATCATTATCATTTTGTAATCAATGATAATCGAACAAAGACAACATTAGAAAAAAGGTAAGGCCTAAGAACAGACCCATGAGGGACACCACTATTAATATTTAACCAACAATCATCATTTCTGAAGCTCCTACATTTTTCTAGCATGGCACAAAATTAAAGTTTTGTTTGAAGTCCAGAGACTGTATATCAATATATTCTTCCAGTGTAACAAGCAAATTTATTAAATAAGATGATCACTTTTTGTTGCTCATCACAGAACATTTTCAACACGATTAATTTCCTTTTTTTTTTTTTACAAGTTTCTCACACACTACAAGTGTGAGACAGATGTACCTGTGCTTAGCAGGTCTTTCACTCCTCCTAAAGACAGGACTAACATTTGCTAATTTCAAATGTGCCAACATGACACCACTTCTTGACTTTTTCTGAGTAGCATCCTTCTTCCCATTTATTAATTTATTTTTAAATTTTATTTATATGAATCAAGTATTTTTCGTATTGAGGTTTTGATTGTACCCATGTCGCTTCAACTTGTTCTTCTCTTTTCAGCTATTTCATATCTTATTGAGTTTTAATTTTTAAAAGTCCTTTAATTAATAACATATTATGCAGATTTGTTGTGTTTTTTCACTTTATTTAAAAGATGGTATTCAGCTTGAATCTAAACTCAATTGTCTGCAAACTTTTGACACACAATTTTACTTTCCTCTTTTTAATGCTGGACACGGTTTAGACATGACAAGACTTGATGTCAGATTATCCCGATGAATGGATGAATTACAGGCGTGCAACCAAGCCCCATTGTTGGCCGGCATGCATTTAGAGACGCACAGAAGATCAGAAGAAGGTCGATCCCCATCCATGCTATGATTTTCATGCAAACTTGTCTTAGATAGAGGTGAAACCTCGGAGAGGAGTGGGGGTGATGACATGGAAGTATCTATGGCAATTTTTCATGCCTGACTCTATGGGCAACCACCAAAATTAAAGCATTTACATCACAAAAGGCACAATGCAGACAATAGATCCCAGACCAATTACTGTAAAGCGGGAGATTTACATATTTTTCATTATCAGTGTTCATGTGAAATCAGCTCTGAGAGCCATCACCCAGACTGAATACTTCATCAAACATACCATTGGTTTCACAGGAGAACAGACCAATTAGATGTATTTATAGAGACACACACACCTCAAACATCCACACTCACACATATGAAAGTCTGTTTTGTCACGAACCTCGCAGCAGCCATTTTCTGAACTGATTTCTCCCTAAAAAATAAGAACAGTAGCTAAAATTTTAAATCATCCAAAAGTAGCCACAGTAAAGAACAAAAGGAAATATATACTAAAGATTTCCTCTGTAACTATGATATTCTTTGACAAAATAAATAAATAAATAAAAATTCAAGTTGTGACATTTTTTATATAAATTTTTTGTGAGTTGAAATGTTAATATTGGGGGAAAAATCACAGTCACATGAAAAAGAAGCTAAAAATGTTATTTTCTTTGTTTTTTAAATGTTGTTAAAGGGACCGTTCTCACCATCTATTGGTGTGGCATGAATGTTTACGCTTTTATTATGTGTGCCTTGCAAAAAATATATGAACACAAAAATATCTGAAGTAATATGATACCTGTCCCTTTAATTTTTGTTTTCAATTTCTATTAAACTTTGAACTTTGTTTTTTGCTCGAGGCCTTTAGGTTTACTTGACTTGACATTTAGATCTATGTTTGCAGCCTCCTTCACCATCAAATATAGCACATGTACAGAATCAAAGTTAGGTTCTCATTGTATGAAACCATAACAGCAATAATCTGATGTCATTTATGTGTCAGTCAGTCATGTTTTAACACACAAAAAAGACCAACTTAATTCCCCGCTGACTCAAAAATGAGAGAGAGAATGCAACAAGTTTGTAAGTTTGAGTGCATCTGCCATTCTGCCTCAGCACATCATCTCTTCCTGTATATGTGTGTGTGTGTGTGCACATGGCAGCTGCTAAACAGCCTGGCCAAAAGAGAATTACGGCCCTCCCGCAGGGGATGAGAGAGGCCAACAAGGGACAGGTGACTCCCAGTCTGTCCCAGATCTACTTACTCCCACCGCCCACACACAGCGGAGCTACAGAAAGTCAGTAGGAGCGATTGATTGTGGGCCAGCATCCACCCCAAATAGTGTGTGTGTGTGTGTGTGTGGGGGGGGGGGGGGTGAGT
>JARVJO010000155.1:1933128-1964170 GCA_031762555.1 Cynodonichthys magdalenae
GATGCCACACGGCACAGAGTACAGTGAGAATAAGTCTCCAGGCAAACAGCTGTCACACCTGCAGAGAAAGCTGATAGCTCCAGTGATACCAAATGCCTTTTTTAGAATTTTCCGATCCCATTGTTAGGCCTTACCAGCATCACTTCAGTGTTTCATAAGTTTTCACGCATCTGCAGCTTTGGGGATTTAGTGACATCTTTACTTTCCAAACACAATGACCTTCATCTCTGGTTCACGTCTCGGACTCCATCTTCCTATTTTGTCTCCTGCAGGATGAAAGTCCAGAGAGAGCAACGAAAAGCTCCTTCGCTCCTCTCCTACTCTTCCTCCTCGTCTCCCCGTCACCGGCCCCCCAGACACAGGCCTCTTTCTGTTGGGGCATCCCCATGGCAACCAAGCCACTAACTTGAGGAGGCGACATAAAACCTGCTCTTTTAGGGGGACACAGGAACACCTGCCGCCTGGAGCGACAGGGAGGGCTGGACTGGACGCGCAGCCACGTGCAGCCACAGCCACGGTCACATACAAATTCAAACACACACACAAAACGAAAGCCATAGAGACATTCAAATGAGACCTCGAGCCAACATCTGCTCCCCTTCAGGAGCTAATTTATCTTTCAATAACATTTAAACTTGGTTAGTCGTTTTCTTATCTTTTTCAGTCTTCCAAACCAATAAATTAAAGTGTGTTTTAATTTTTAAGAACATTCAAAATGAAAGCAAAAGTGAACTTTGTAAGGCGATAAGAATGTTTAACTTTACAACCAAAATCTTTAACTTATATCTAGATGAACGGTCCTGAGAATTAAAGATTTAGCTTTTAATAAAATAAACAGCAAAAATAATTAGTTGAAGACGTACATCTAATTTCTGTAAGTTTCATCTAATTTGTCGAGTGAAACAAACAAGTATACACAGACATTATTCTTAATGAGGACTCTGTTATGTCATGCTTTAATCCAATGTACAAGAAAACACAGCAAGATGTGTGCAAATCAAACATTATTGGTGTGTCCATGCAACTGCAGACTTTGGACAAAACAAATTTATTGAAACCAGTGATAGTTATTAAAACTGTTATTGAGTAGAGTCAAAATTACTTTCTTTCTTGGGGCATAATTTTTTGGATTTGCTAAGCTTTCAACTCTGTCAGGAATGTGTTGTTTAAATTAAAACAGAAATATAATGAGATCTGTTCATTTCCATCAAAAAACATTGTGTTCTTTGAAATTTGCTTCAGCGCGCATTGCTCTATTTTTCTCGTGTTACTTTAAACATTTACTTACTGATAGGTCTTGTCCGATTTTTTCCCTTTCTTTATATATTTTTTCCCATTTTTATCTTTTATTTTTTTTATTTTTATCTTTTAGCTACTGTTGGGCTAATTGTACCTTTAAGCTACATGTTGTCAATTTAACGATTTAGCTACACTTTTGCAAAATGAAATTTTTCTTCTTCAGCTATCAGCACTCACAGAGCACTTTTGCAGAAAATGAAACTTCTCTAGTTTTTGTCTGGTGAGGTGGTTCTGCTTTTTTGTCCATTTTCTTCAACGTGCTCGTAAGCCCAAGTTGGAATGTCAAGAATGTGTTTATTTTGCAAAACCGTAAAAAGAAAGAATAAGAGAGGACTTTGAGACCCTTTAACTGAGAGTGATCTGACAAAACAACCTGTAAAAACATCCCACCTTTGTCCAAAAGAGATCTCCTTGGTGTAAATATGAGAAGACAGCAATGGTGAGGCCTCAGACTTTCTGTTAAACCGTCCTCCGCTCCCAAAGCATGACCACCCAACTGATTACAGACAACACAGGTTGAATATTTATTCCTTTGTAACAGAATCAAAGTTTGTCATAATTTACGAGCTATAGTTGCCAGTAAAACACCAGCGGCTCTTTTCAAGGCTCAATTAAAGCTTTAACCTCCGTCACATGAAACAAGTCCGACTTCTTATCAACCCTTGTTGTAAAACAATCCAGGGAGAAACAGGCTCGTATTACTTTTCATTTGCAGATATTGAATTCAAAATAGCAGGTTGCCAAAATACAAAGTTGCCATGCGACTGATCCCATGGCCAATGTGCATGCATTGCATCTCAGGTAAACTGCACGTGAGGATTCAAGGGATAGTTCTGAACTTTCAAAGCATGGTTCTGAGGAAAGCTCAAAACTCATGAAGAATGAATATCTTACCTGTTATGGATAGCTTTTTGGATGGCCTCAGTTTTCAGAAAAAGTCTAAATCTTACTGGACTGATGAGCTAATAAGTAGTATAAACGGGGCTTAACACAAAGTGGATTACTGCCATCTTAATCTCTAATCTTAAATAATCTATAAAAATAAATGTATGTTAACTTGGTTTAAAAGCGGGGGGGGGGGGGGGTAGTATTTTGTATTTTCCAGGCACATGCTGTAATTCTATACCACAATCAAATGACTATGTTGTGAAAAAGCTGTACATATCAAAAATAAATTTGAATTTGCAACATAGCTTTTCTAAATATCTTGAAATTGGCCTCTGTCTCTTCAAGAACCTTCAGACTCTTCCACTTTTGCATGTCTTCACAACAATGCTTCAGGGAAGGTGTGCTGTTTGGGGCGGGAGCTCAGCAGCAGACTGAGCTCCAGGAAAAAGTTTTGTGTAAATAGGTGGAGCTTTGTACCAGCAAGTGTTTAGGCAGCTCCACATGGCTACCCCAAGAGATTTAAGGATTTCTCAAACATGCATGAATAAGTCAAAGCAACACTCTGGGTATGTTTTTGATCAGGGGATCATATGATATAAAGCTAAAAAAAAGTTAATTTTACATGTAAACCCCCTCATTAAATTATTACTAAATGCCAAAACAGAAAAGTTTTGCTCACCATCCCAGATATTTTTTTTCCTGGATTACATCTTTAATAATACACAGTATCGATTTTAACAGATTTAACCAGTAAACTGTGTAATTGATGGGTTTAATGTCTTTTGTCTCACTGGTGTTGCTGGGTTTAGCTGCATCACATCCTCTGTAGGACTAAATAGCTACACTCCAAACATCTGTACCTCTGTCCGCCTCCTTGCCTATAAAGGGGGCTGGCTTAAAATAATCCTTCCGATCCACACATTCACCACACATCTATCCCTTAAGACGAAAAGGACAAAGCAAATCTGTCAAATGTTATTTATTTCCTCCCGGCTTGTTTTCCGGTGGCCATATAGTTAATTTTCTGTGGAATGTGAGGAGCAGCTGTCACTTCAGCACATGAATGGACCTCGTTTAGTGGCCCCGGAGGCATCGGAGTGGATCAACGGCAGAGGAGGGACAGCTGGGCCCGAAGGGGACAATAGCACTCTCAGTTAATCATTAATGCTCTTAATGATCAGCAGCCAGGCACCAGAGGTTCACTCACCAGTTTCTCCAGAATATTCAGGCTGCAGCAGGAAGCCTCAGTTTGCTGCCCGACCCCAAGCTGACAGCTGTTGACTGGGTTTGCTGGAGCTTTAAATTGCTGTCTGTTCGATGACATCTCACCCATCAGGCCTGGAAGAGAGGACATTAGTAAACTTATGATGTTGAAATCATTTTTTCTCACTTCAGACTATGTTTTAAGCTCTCCTGTATGGCCATAATCTTAATAAAACCCATCTGGGTAAAGCTAAAAAATACAGTAATTGTTTTCTTTGTAAAGAATGGCTCTTATATAAATGATGTAAGAACTACCCAATGACAAACTATAATAAAATCCCTAAGCATTGAATGAATTAAAATGAATAATTTCATTCAAAAACCTTTACATTTTAATTTCTGTATAGTTTGAATAAAGTAATAATTATAATATAAAAATGTGACTTTAAATACTGATGTAATAACAAATAAAGCTAATTTTCTTGATGTATTTTTTAATAAATGACACAGCTGCCGGCCGTGAGCATGTTTGTACTAATAATATTCTTCTGCTTAAGATTTATTTTTAGCTTTTTTTCACAAGATGGGCGGGGAGGGAGAAAAAAAGACTACAACTAACAACAAATAAGTGATTAAATGAGTAAGGTCTACCTTTTTTCACATAAAATGTGCCGCAAATTGATCTAGGAAATTATTATCTGCCCTGCCCCACTAAAATTTATGCTCAGTAGCTGCTACTGCATAACTTATCAGACACTCTAAATTGTCAATATGTGTGAGTAAGAGAGTTGTTTGCCTTTATGTGACCCTGTGATGGACTTGCAACCTGTCCAGGGTGTACCCCACCTTTTGCACAGTGACTGCTGGATATGGGCACCAGTGACCCCCGTGACCCTGAAAGGAAGAAACAAGTAAAGGAAAATGGATGGATGGGTGGATAACACTGGAGATTTTTAAGTCTTGTTTTAAAACTTGGCACTACACAGAATCTGTTTTAGTAAGAGTCTTCAGCGGTGTCCTTATGGCAAATTCTACTGGCAAACCTTTGGTTCTTCTCCTGTGTTTGATACAGTAGACCACAGTTTTGTAGTATCTCTTACAGCACCAACTGGGTATTTGTTGTACTGCTTGAAACTGGTTTAGGTCCTATCTGGCAAAACAGATAGGTGTGTCAATGTAGCTGGTTTTGAATCTGCTTCTCTGTCATTTGGAGCTCCACAAGGCTCAATATTTAGTCCTCTGGTTTTACGTTTCATTTTCTTCCTTTGAGTTCAATACATGGGAAGCATTGGGTCCTGATTTTAAAAGTTTACTTTACTTTTCTTTTTTCTACTCATCCTATTGTTTTTATCCTTTGTTTCAAGCTTTAAACGTTCTTTGATTTGTCTATGTACAACACTGTGTTGCAGCTGTGGTTGTATTTTAAGTGTTTAATAACCAAAGTAGTGGTCATACTTTCTGTTTTATTTTGGTACATCCTGTTTCGGTGTTCACCTTTGTCCCGACACATGTGGTTTCCTTTTAATGTTCTTTGTCACTTTGCTGTTATTCATTCATCAATAATTTCCTCAGTACCATCTGGTTTCAATTTGTTATTTACGGTCTTGTCCCGGCTGTTTATTTTTAACCTGGATTTGGACATTCCCAGAATTTGTTTTGAGTTTATCTCATGGCAAGCTTGCTGTGACACAGCAACCTAAGGCACCAAGACTGACCATGGACATGGCAGGCCTAAAGCATCATTACTACTGAGTCATCATAGTTTAAATTAGTTAAAAAGGGAAAAAGATGGGTCAAGGTTGGCCTATAGGAACAAGGGTGGAGTTACTTGTGTATGTGTTTTAATGGAACCAATCTACCTACTAAGCAAAATCAACAAATACTGTCAATACTGCGCAATCAATTTTTTTTATTGTAGTCTGATATTCTTTAAGCATAGTTTTTAATAGTTTGACTTTTCTTAATAGAAAACTGGCTGCATTTTTACTTATTACAACAAGTTTTCTTTATTGCCTCAAGCTGATGACAGCTAAACCTGTAAGTACATTTATCCTAAAAAAGGTTTGTGCAGCTGGTGTTACTGATATGCTTTTTCAATTATACAACACATGATACATGATAAGCTGGTTTTCATCAGATGTGTGGGTTTATATTTAGAACAAGTCATATTCAGCAATATCTGAGAAGGTTGTGCTTGTCATGTTTGAGAAATGCTCGAACGATGAGTCAGCGGAAAGTTAACAGTGGGTCAGGTTTGTGTGATGACTTTCCCCACCACTACAAAAGAACTGAAGAGGTTCCTCTAATTAGTTTGTTTGTCATCACAGCGTTGTCATAATTTTCTTTATCAGCAATGACTGCTTTGTTTGACTTGGTGAGGACAAAAGCAAAATTGTATGTTCGCAGTTTTATATTTTGCGTAAACTTTTGATAACACAGAGGAGTGTTTTGCTTCTACAAGCATCAAATTTGGACAAAATCGTAAAAATTGATGTGAACACAAAACTTTCTGAAAGCAAGGTAAAGAAAATAAGGACAATTGTTAGTCTTGATTTGGCAGCACTTAGCTCAGGAATGTTATTTTTAAAACACTATGATCCTAATACCCTAACGCAGGGTAACCTGCTTTATGTAGAACTCAAGGGAGCATCTGATTACTGGGTTGTTTCTGTTGCTTTGAAACTTGGTTGTTTGTGCATATTAGGGGTAAAAACAATGACAAGACATATGCTCTGTCCCTGAAACCCAAAACATACATCTCGTTCTTTTGGTCACAATCTATACCACGTGAGCATGTTGTTAAATCGACAGACCAGTAAATTGAAAGCTTTGCCCTTTAACTCTTTCTTCAACAAATCTATCTGAAGTTACACCCTCAATACTCAGGACAAAACTCCTATCAGTACATTCATGTCCCATCCCCTGTGAACACCCAGATACTTGTACTCCTTCTCCTGAGGCAAAGACTACCTTCATACCTGGAGGGAGCATTCCACCCGTTCAAAAACCTTCATGGTTAAACATCAGTTGCATCGGGAAACCTTGTTTAGAAAAGGAAACTATGGCTCCGACTTGGAGCCAGGCCTGGGGGAGGAGCTAGCCGATGAGCACTTGGTGGTTGAGCCTTTGATCCTTCGGCTGAAGCCTAAAAGAGAGACCGGATGCCATCTTCATGTGGAACCACTACCTGCGAGGCGGACCTTTGAGATTCAGGGCGATGTAAGCTGGCATTGCTGAATCATAGCACCATAAACTAGCTATCTAACTTCATGTTTCAACATATTTGATTTTTAATTCATCAAACCTTTTACAGCATGATTAACAACAGCAACATTATTATTATGCTATTTTGCTAATGATAACCTGGGATTTTTAAAAAGCCTAAACGCTTATATTCATATCTGGCATAAAGGAGCACAGTGGTTAGTTCCATACTTTCACTGTTGATTTAAGATTGACTCCAAAACAGGGTCGGCCCATGGCATAGGCAATATGGGCAAATGCTAAGGGCTGCTATGGGGTGCTACAAATGGGGGATGGACATTTTTTGTAAACAACTTTTTATCAAAGTATAATTGATTTAGTCTGTAGAATAATCACTGGTTACTCAGGTAATGACTGTAACTTGTTCTGTGGGTTTCTCAGCTGCTCTGTTACTACATGAAATGTTATATGGTACAGAAGATATTTTGTGTTAAAAGTATATGATGCAGTCAAGACTAACTACTGGTGCTCAGTTATGATCTCAGATAAAGTTCAGGTTAAAGTCTGGTTTTCAGTGTTCCAGCTTCATAAACGACTGATTTTATGTTTCATCAATCCCAAGAATTTAGTGAGACGCTCTTCAATTGGCTGGAAAATGCATAGATTGGAGTAGATCTTTTACAAAAATATCCGGGTGAGTATACCCGTGGAACCCCCTAGGACTGCTTCACTCCACATCTGCTCATTGACATGAACAGGTGTTCCTCCTTGCTGTCCAAAAAAGTTGGCAGGTATGAGGTGGACTTCTGGTATTCGTCTCCAATGTATTTTTAACTCTGTTAATTGGACAACCTGGTTTCTTAAAAAAAAACGATATCAAAGACAAAACTGATTGTGTTTGCGAATGTTTGTAAATTAGCAGTGAGATTTTGAAAAGTGCACAAGGGGTGCCACCAAAAATCTTGCCTAGGGCACCATATTGGCCAAGGGCCCTGCTCTAGAACTTCTGCTTTTGAAGCGATATCAAGATATTTGAAAGCCTTCTGATATGTAATCCATTTGTTCATGTGTGATGAGAATTGTTTGAATAGTTTTAAACAGGTAGAGTTACTGCTGCAACTTGAAACTTTGAATATGATCACTGCTTTTATCACCTTGATGCAACAATGCTGCTTTTTTTCACTTTATATGATTTGAAAAGCACTGAGACTGGCCTGAGAGAAGGGAGTACTGACCACTGTCTGCTTTAAAAGCCAACAGCTTTGCTGCAGAGAACATAGAGACGACTGTGTCAATTCAACTCTGTATGCATGCACGTGCAAACGTCCACCCACACACACAAAACACACACACTGCTTTGGTTTACGGCACGTGCGACATAAACACATCTTTCTAATAGACCTGCATGTGTTGAACTCAATCCTTCAGGAGAATTAATCAAAGACTTGTGGCTGAAATGGAATAACTGGACACTTTCATTTCTCTGGTTTAGTAAATATACACATTTTGCACAGTGTAGACGTTTAACTTAGTCATGTCTGGAGTGAACTGTTGTAGACAGATTTTAATGAAACTCCCAAAAAACTATTGGAGTCAGTCCACAGCTGCCACAGCTAAGTAGGTTTAGCAAACACAAAAAAGGCTAAAACTCATTTAATCTTTCAGTTATTGCGATAAAAGTGAGCTAACTTATACAAGATCAGTTCCTAAAACTTTACAAGTAACTGTTGGATTAGGTTTTACTGTCAAATAAATTCAAGGTGGCTGCCAGAGCTAACTAATATTGTGAAACACAAAAATGGGTATAACTCAATAAACTTTGCAGATATTGACCTACATCTTGGTGTGGTAGTAGCTGAGATTAGTTCACAATACATGCAACCAAGCAGTTCACATTGCATTTTAATTTTGCCTAAAACTGGCATTTACTGCTGGAATCAACAATGTTTGTCTGTTAGCAAAATATCTCATGAACCACTTATTGGATTTGAATGAAACTCTCAGAACTTAATCAACAGATGCACATCTACAACTGATCAACCCTTGGAGTCAATCCAGATCAAGATGGCTGCCACAGCTAACCAAACTTAGCTGACACAAAAATGGCTGTAACTCGGTCACATTTGCAGAATTTGAACTTAGGTTTGATGTGGTAGTAGCTGAGAGTCCTCCTCAACACACGAGCATAACATCTTGCAACTTTGTACAATATTATATAATTATATTTTATGAGCTTATGTTGTTTATCAAGTTATTTTAGTGAGAAAACTCTGATCTTATTTATTGTAATCTGACCTTAGTGTAAAACTCTAAGAGTAATACGCAAACCTTCATGCTAGAGTTTAAATTTTTATTCTGTCTCTGGAACTTTGGGCTTAAAGCAGGAAATAACACTTATATGTTTGTATATGTAGGTGTAAACTTATGTCAAATGCAATAAATAACAATTTACTTCAGTAAAATAATGAAGATAAAGTTTGTCTGCATGGCTTTTAGTTTTGATAACCCAATAAATCAAGAGAGCAGCTAATTAATGCACACTAATACACTCCTATAGAGTTACACTGAGCACTTTGCTGTCTGTGTGCACTTTAAGCATAAACCTTGACTCTGACTGGAAACAGAAGAGGATCTGGGTTGCGAGCAGCAGGATTTGACATCGGCCTATTTCCTGTCATTGACTGCTGGTCACATGTTGAGTGCGTGGGCGCAAGATAATGAGTCTGGGGGGCGGTGGTGGTGGTGAGGTGCTTGCCACTAGAAACACACACGCAGTGACAGACGCTCACAAACACATTAAAAGACTCTTTGCACCGCACTGCATCCTGCTCTCCAAGAAGACTAGCATTACAACACAGCTATATT
The DNA here is from genome assembly GCA_031762555.1 of Cynodonichthys magdalenae. Classification (NCBI taxonomy): domain Eukaryota; kingdom Metazoa; phylum Chordata; class Actinopteri; order Cyprinodontiformes; family Rivulidae; genus Cynodonichthys; species Cynodonichthys magdalenae. The sequence continues at coordinate 1,942,588 of JARVJO010000155.1, forward strand.
TATCCTTTTCACCACAGCGAAAGAAGGAAATAATTCGTATGGGAGCCTATATCACAGCCGACCAGTGACACCCTCTGTGGCCCCCGCTGCAATGGCTGCTACATATAACACACGCACACATGCACACATGCCAGTAGCATGGCCTTGATGTGGGCTGGTGTGCTGTGTCTGCTCACAGCGTCAGCAGCTGGAGGCCAAGGCTGCAGGAAGAGGCGAGGACTGAAGGCGAAAGAAGAAGAAAACAGAGACAAAGAATGAGATGAAGGAGATATGAAGAATGTAAGGAGAAAACAAAACAAGAATGAGGCATGGCAAACTAAAGTACTTATTCAAGACCCTAGAGAAAGAAATAGTTCGGATGGAGGAGGAACAGCTGATGGCTGAAGATGTCAGAGACATACATTGGAAGGCTAAAACTGAAAAATGAGACACATTTTAGCAACATAAGAAACCCCTAAAGCTAGATTAGCTAAGCAGCTTGGCCAACCCGGTTCCTGCTTCTCCTGCCGCCCAGCTACAGCCGTTCTCACAGATGACGGGTCCTGGTGGAGAATTTGGGCATCCTGTTTATAAGTGATGGTAGGACGAAACGGGTGAAGGGGGCCTAATCCTCAGTAATGAGGGCGTTGCTTTAGTCAGTCATGGTGAAGAGGCCTCAGTCAGCAGTGATGTGCAGATTGTACTGAAATATCGAAACCACCGCAATGCTAAAATCTAAATATTGATGCGTCAGTCGTTTAAGATAAAGTATATCATTAACAGAAACTCAGTGGAAAGTAGCTAAACATATATGGTAGGAACTATTTATTTTTTCTTCGCCTGGGTATTGTGTAAGTGCAGTCTGTAGATGTTATAAATTATATTATTATTATTATTATTAATATATACTAAATATAGCATTTTCATGTTAACATCTTATGATGTAAATTAAAGAGAACATATCACACAAAATCCACTTTTTTTATCTGTTAAGTACATTTTTGTGCAGAAAATTGGAATTTAGTCTCTTTAGGTGTGTAGATATTTTTATATTCTGTTTAGGTCATATTTTTCATACATTTCCTATGAACTATTACATCACAGTATTTCCAACAGAACTTTGAAGTTGCAAGTTTTCATTTTATAGTAAATCATGTTACATAAACAACAATGATAATGATAAAAAAGGTTTTCTGATTATGTTTGTTTTTTTATTGTTTAAAACATAATTTTCACATATTTTGTATGAATGTGTCCCCATTTTATCTGTAGCTCGATTGTATTGTAAATGAGAATGGTTTAAAATAAATATAAATTATTCTGATGTCTTGTATTCTTCTTGAAACTGTGATTTAAAATACATAACATAACATAAAATATTTTTTTTTTTAGATTTACCAGATACTTTAGGTGTATTTGCAAAAAGCATCTGTCTGGATCAGCAGTCTGAAATGAACTCTGCATCAGAATTAGAAAGGAAATTGTTGGTGTCGAACATCACTATCAGTCAGGCCTCGTGGGTCATGATCCAAAGGCAGCAGGACTAAAACAAAGGTGATGTTGGAACCAATGACATAAAGCTAAAGAAAAATTACTCTGAAGCTTATTTCTTACCTACTTTTAGCACCACATGATTAGATGGCTCAGTTAGTGATGCACTGCCTCCACCTACAGGCAAATAGACAGTTTGCAAATTCAGGGTGATTAAATGTAAAAGAAAAATGCTGCGTTTTTGTTTTTTAATTTGCAATTAAAAGTGCTGCTTCATTGACTTACTTTGAAGGTAAAAATTAAACATCAGAAGAACTTGGTCATGAATTTGTTTGAATTTCCTTCGTCATGTGCTCTCATGTGCATCCTGAGCTTTGAATCTCTGTCAATACACATCCCATGATTCAGAGTCTGGGAGTGTAAAAAAAAAAAGATCTGTTTTTTTACAGTCCCATCACCATACCAGACACTTATTTATGCAACTCACAAAAGCCCCCTTTCATTCTGGGCTCAGTTCAGCCTCAAGTCAACCACATCTCTTCAGATAACGGACACATACAAACAAAACGCTTCATTTAGTCGAAGCTTCATGAGTGACTATTTTTAATAAGTTGTTTTCTGGAAAGAAATGACTGAAGGAATATTTCTTTGATGTGTTATTTAGTTTCAGTTTCTTTCATCTTTTAAGATTTACCACACAAGAAAAAAAAGAATTCCTCTGGAGATTTTAGTGCCACTTCTGAAACCAAGTCCTGTTTCTTATCAAAAACATTAAAAATGTTAAAGAAATGTATCAATCACCACCTTTCATATATATATTGTGAGATCTTAATTGTTAGAGCTGAGAATATGTGGTTAAGATGACTCTCAGTCACAACCTCATCAGATTTTAGCTCAATATTTGTAAAACTGACTGAGTTATAGCCATTTTTGTGTTGTCTAAGTTTGATTAACTGTGGGGTCCATCTTAAATCAAACTGACTCCAAAAGTTAATCAGTGGCAGATATCCATCCAATGATTAATTCCTGAAAGTTGCATTCAAATCTGTTTTGTAAATCAAGAGATATTTTGCTAACAGACAGACTCAGGCATTCTCTAAATTTAGAAGCATTTTTTTTCCTTATTGTTTTGCCTTGACAAGGCATGAGAAATGATGAGTCTTCACCTTGAGGACAAAGTATCACTCTGTCTGTTAGTTCTCTTGTTTCTAGACTTACATGCTCAGTCCTTTCAGGGGTAAAGCTAACTGCTGAGCAGCTCATACATGTCAGAGGTTCACAGTTTTGTTTCGCAGCCTGGAGCACTGAAGCAGACCCTCTGCTTTCGACTATCCTTTTACAGCTTTCACATATTTGACAGAGTCAGACTCGGACCCTTGGGGTGGTTCTGGGTTTGTGTGACCACGCTGTGCTCTCTCTCTCTCTCTCTCTCTCTCTCTCTCTCTCTCTCTCTCTCGCTCAGGTGGACTTCTTCTTCTTTCTCTCAGTGTCACATGGGAGGGGCATGAAAGCTACAGTAGCTCCTCTTATTTCCCTGGCAAATGTTGTCACCATACCCAGTCTCATTTCTCTCCTCCTCCTCCTCCTCTTCCTCTCCCCTCTGACAGACAGCCCATCACTTCCTGCCTGCACGTCAGACGTCTCGCATTTTCCCAACTTGTAAGATGCCATGGAGGCCGGCGGGAGACCAGCGCTGTACGTCTGCTCCATCCTTTTCATCCTAACAGGTGAGAGGTTGGGGGTTGGGATGCTGTCTGTTTGGTGTAGTGTGTTCATAAGAAACTTTCTGAAGTTGTTTCTCCTAAAAGCATAAAAGAGACAAAAATGAAACAAGAAAAAAATCCAAAATTAATTTGAGCTGACTCCTTTAGTCCAGGTCAGGACATGTAATATTTGTGTTTTTTTCATTAGAAAAATTTCATATTTTACATTTTTCTACTTTAAACTTTAGAGAACATATTGAAGGTTTGTCACTGAGTTCCTCTTTGCAGCTTTTCTCAGGGTTTATTTTGCATGTCCTTTCCATAGTCACTACAGCATGACTGTCCAGACTTGGCTGTTTCTTCTATTGTTAGCTGAGTTATTTAAAAAAATAAGGGTCAAGTGGAAAGAATAACCAACCCTTGATGCAGTTTTGTGACTCATTTCAGTCAAGAACCAAAGTACTTTTCAGATGATGAACTGCTTTGATGTTTATATCGTCAACTCTTCTTAAGAAGCTCTGTTTGTCCTGTTTGTGGGGGATGATGGTGTTCGGACACGCGCCTGTTGACTTTATTTTGCTTTCAAACAACTTGGATATATGTGAGGGCGGTAAGGGGACGGATAAGGGGCAGGTGCAAGTGCCCCATCCCCTCATCTATTAAAACTACAGATATCATCTCACCTCAGAGCCCATTGTCTCTGTAATCTCCCCAGCTATCACCACAACAATTACCCAGCTGTTTGGGGACAACAGTAGGAAGCGGGCCAAGCACGCTTCACCCTCATTCTGCCTTTTCACCAGTTTTCGGCTGCTGTAAACACAGGCGCGCTCCTGCTACTGACAACGCACACACTCCCACATCCTCACAAACAAACAGAAACTGGATTGCCGTCCTGAGAGTAAAACATGTCCCTGTGGCTTTTTGCTTTGCATGTATTATTTAGGGCCTAACACCTAACACAGTAGACGGGCAGAAATTGGACAAACACCAGGTGGATTTAAAAAAAAAAACAGGAATCATCAACTCAAGGAAGAACAAAATAGATCAGAGAAATCAGAGTTCATTAGAAACATATTCAGGACCTGGAAGCTGTTTTCCATGAGTGTCATGAGGTCATTATGGGATACACAAACACAAACAGAAGTGAAACTTCCAAAAAAAGAAGAAGCTGACTAAGAACAGTGCAAAACACAGCCTGGGAAAACTGAATTTTATTTTCTGTTTGCACTGCCTATAATCTAAAAAAAATTCCAGTTTCTTCTTGTTTCTTATATCTTGTAACCAATGAGCTTAACGCTTAGCAACAAACTGCAGGCGAAACAGACAAAGGCACAATACATCAACAATTACAGCGAGTTTGTTTCATGATGACTTCAAGATCAGACAAGCCCCATGCTCGCTGGGTCAATATTAACTCACAACAGTATCAGGACCTGGACGGTTTGAGAACCAGGATGCAGCCCAAACTGCCTTCCATTGCTTCTTTCTCTTGATCTAGTCAATTGGGAAAAGTGCAATTCTTCAGAGAAATCATACAACTTTTAAAGCCTGAGGCAATTAAAAAAAAAACTCAGAATGAAACATGAAAAAATGTAAAAGGTGGCAGTTTTTCTTGAGAAATTGCTTCAGTCTTAAAAGCACGAAAACTGTTTGTTCCAGAGAAATTAAAGTTTTGACTAGATGTTAAATAACATTGAGTCAGTCTTAAAGAAGTCTTAGGCACCCATGCAAATTTAAAAATATGTTTGAATATTGAGAATTTGACAAAAGAGAAACGGTTGTAACTCATCTTCTCAGAATCTAAACTGTCTCATCATTATGAGGATGCTTCTTGTAACCAGTTGGGAGAAAATCATTCAATGCACAAAACTGTGTGTAAGATAAACACAAGCATTTATTTTTTATCTTAACCTTTTTTTAAAACTATAAATGAGAACCAAACGTAAATTAAAGATTGAATAGAATAAATTACACAAATGACATATGTGTTGGAATTAAATTGCACTCAAAACGTGTCAAACTCAAGACCCGCAAGCTTAAAATGAGCCTCGTCAACATTTTATCTGGTCCTAAAGGTAATACTTTAAATGTAGTTTCTCTTTTTGTCACTGGATTTAATGCATTATTTTCATGACAACTGACCAACTTTCAAGCCAAGAAAATTAAGTTGGATTTTTTTCTTTGATTTTGGAGCAACAATTAATCACCTTCGATGATCGTTTTCTGTATTTTTTTCTTATTTTAAAGTCAATAATTGGATTTTAGAGAGGGTTTTCACCTGATTTGCTGAACTGTGATGAAATTTCTAAAAATTTAATAAATTAAAAAGTTCTTTATAAAGATTAAGGCAAAGAAATGACTGCTAAATATGTATTTTTCTTATTAATTTTCCATCTTTATCTGTTAGGTTATGCATTCTACATAAAATATCATTTGGAAAACATTTGTATTTTTATAAGAACATTTTGTTATATAACATTCTGTTAATAAAATTTGACAGACCTTGGACCAAGTTCTGAATTTTGGTCCCCTTGTGTAAATGAGTTTTTTATCCCCCTGCTTTAAAACAAAAATGATGTATTTGTACTCAGTACATGTTAGAATACCAAGGCCATATCTTACAAGTTACTTTAAGTGATTTTGTTTTCTACATCTACTATATCCACTAATTTAGAAGTGAGCAGCAATCTCATTCACGTCCCTTCACTGGTTCATCATGGGATTGAGGGGAGCCCCCTGCTTCTGTCTGTGGAGACCCTCTTTTCACTCGACGAAGCCGAGATCCAGGGAACGTGGTCTCACACTGAACTGAGCGGAACCCGGACCACGCTGGTCACTTTCACCAACGACCACGAGATTATCGACATGATGTTCCGCAACCACCTCCTCTTCAAACAAAACAACCTTTCTCTGCTGCTCTTAAAATTAAACCAGACCAGCGAAGGGGAGTACCACCTGAGCCTCAACATAAAGCTTCACAACAGTAAAGGAGGGGTCATCAAGGAGGAGAGGACTATACATGTAACGGTTGATGGTGAGCTACTTGCTTACAGATCTGATAAATCACACATTGAGGTTTATTTGCTCAATTTACCAATGCTTCTTGTTTTATCTTCCCTGTAGTCCCTGTCTCCAGTGCACTAATTGAGAAGATCCCATCTTACCCGGTCGTAGAAGACAAAGCAAACGTAACTTGGATTTGTTCTGTGGAGAAAGGAACAAGAGTTGGGTACCAGTGGCTAAGGGATAATAATGTGCTGCCTCCCAGTGAGAGATACCACTTCAGTCAAGATAACTCTACATTGCTGATTAGCCCTGTGACAAAAAAGGACAAAGGATCATATCGCTGTGTGGCCAGAAACTCAGTGAGCCAGGCCCAGTACAGCAGGGCGGTGGAGCTCAGTGTTTACTGTAAGTAGCTGTTTGTCTTGACCAAGAAATCCCAAGAAAATCCATCTATTTTTAAGTAAAAGTAACAACTTTCATTGTTAGCATGATCATTAAAAAACAGGTTTAATCCACAGAGATTTTATAGTCTCTATTATTATTAGATGTTATTTAATTATTTTGTTTAATTCAGTTTTGTCAGCAGAATCCTATTTTATTTTGTCCTTAAACAGTGACTAAGAGTGAAATTCTAGCTCTAGGGCCATGGTTTTAACATATACCTTATAAAAGAAGGATAGGAAGAAAATCCTAAATTAGACATCTTTTTAGTGATTATAATAGTTTCTATCCATTCATCAATGGACTTGTTTTTTTATGCTGATATAGCTTAAACAACAAAACATAACATTTGGGAATTTGTTAGAATGATCACTTGGTTCCTGTTCCATCCAGTACCCACACAGACTACTCATTTAAGTTTTTTCCCCTGATTGGCACATTTCCCTGAAAGTATTTGATCATATGTAAATGTCTGTGACAGCAGCCTTCTTGCTTACAATATGAGGCTGTTATGGAAAAACATTTGCATGGCAGCAGACTTATCTCAGGGTTTGTCTGTACTACCGTAACTTTGCTGTTGAACCTGTACTGGTTTTATGAGTTTTAAGTTACCTCAAAGCATTCAGTGGCTTCTTCTTTTTTAATGTGCTTTCATTTCTGCAAAACAAATTATTTTGATCTGATGTGCAGAGTTAAGCATCACTTTTGTTCCCCTTTTCGGTCCACAGCTTTTCGTTTACATCTGTTGTGTTCATTTTCATGAGAGACCGGACAAACTCTTGCAAGGTTAACAAATTTATTACAGAGAAGTTGAAAAGCAAATGTGACACAGCTGCGGGTCCCTTGTACCTCCAAGAACGCTTAGACAGAGACGCTGAATGGTATTCTCCCAGTGGCTTTAGTTCTGAGTTCATACATCCGATTGGTTCATCCACAAGGGGGAGGTCCTCTGGCCACTTATGGAACTCTTTGATTGGTTCTGAAGCTTCCCAACAGTACGATTGTCCAATAGTCCGTCAACACTCCTTTTACTCCAGGAAGTAAGAAGCTCCAGCGTTTATCACTTAACTCCGTCAGTTTACTAATCTATTTATTTTCTCTCTAAGCTAACACATTCTATAATATAAAATACATTCATTTGATATCCTGAGACTTTATAGTTTTATTAGCATAGTTCTAAAAACATTCCATTCTTCTTAGGATGTATAAAAATATCTAAGCTAAATTCCATTAATATGAAAATATAATATAATATTTAAGGTAGCATAAAAATGAGGAATATCTTCACACAACCACAAAGGCAGATAGGGGTTCCAATACCAGTTTTCCTCAAACCGAAAAGTGCCTGTGACATAATTTTTTTTGTAATGAATATGAACATATTTTTGGAAAAATAACATTGATTGATTTATTGTAATAAAAGTTTCACGCCACTGAGATGAACAGTTCACATGTAAAGTAACAGGAAGTGATGTCAAAAGGGAATGTCTGCATGTGATCAGAGCATTGCTACAATAACTAACAGACTGTAAAGAAGAATCTAATGTTTCATTTGAGTCTCAATCAGAGAGATGAAGAGTCAGAGTTCAGATTATATTATTTCAATAAAAAAATATATTTTCTAAAAGAGTTCCTGTTTGATATCACTTCCTGCTTCATTTTTGCTGAGCCAAGTTCAAAAGGAAACAGGCCAGTTACGTAACAAAATGTATAAAAACATGTGCATTATGTAAGTTTCAGATGTTTTCCTTTGAATTTTTTGTATTTGAAGGGTATTAATGTCACAGGCACTTTAAACATTACATAATGACTTTAAAAACATGTTTCTTTTATTTAGAACAAAGTGGCTCTCTGTCCTTATAGGTCTACAGCCCCTCTGACTGGATCAGATCCAATATACAGCATGATATATACCGCTGCAAAATTTTTAAATAAATAAAAATAACAAATATTTGGCAGCTGTGGCGTAGTAGTTAGGGCAGTCATCCTGTAACAGTTGGGTTTCTAGCTTTATAGCCCATTTCATCCGTCTCAGTCATTGTGTGCTTGGGCAAGACACTCCACCCACCTTGGTGGTGGTCAGAGCATCCGGTGGATCGGTGCATGGCAGCCCTACTTCTGTCAGCATGCCCCAGGGCAGCTGTGGCTACATTGTATCTTACCACCACGAAGCGTTTTTGAGTATCCTAAAAAGCACTTTATAATTTTGATGTATAAATTAAGATTTTCTTTCAACTTGTATACATTTTGTAAATATGGAACTGACTTGAAACGTAAACTGTAACACATTCAACAGAGTTTCGATCCTGGCATTAGTTCCGGTTATCGAGGCATTTTATACGATTGTGAGTACTTGTAATAATGCTGATATCAGGCCTGAAACAATACCAGTATTGGTGTTTAAATACTACAATATAATCATGTTCAACATGGTTTTGTTCAGGCATACCAAAAGCAAAGAAAGAAGGAGCCATGATTCATAAAAAATAGTTATATGCACATTACAGGGGTGTACATGTACTGCATAAAGCAGCAGAGTTGTCATTTTATACATATTTACTGTATGTTGTACTGTCATGCTAAGAGTGTCAGTTTGCATTGTGCTTGTACTTTGGTCAAGTTTGTTGTGCACAAACATGTCATTCCTACTGATATACTGGAAACCTGTCCTCTATGATGAAACCTGAGCAGGAACATGCATGTTTCCCCTGCAGGCAAAAACTTGTCCATGTGCACGTCTGCAACTCTACAGTTGTATGCAACATTTCTGTCTTAGTGCAGGTCACTTGATATTACAAGGATGCAATCTCAGACTATTTTCTAGATTTTTTTGTGTTTTGGAAAAAAATCAACAAAATCATGGTCTGTCACATCAGCAACACAAGCTAGGATTAGATCGTTTTTTTTTGTAGCTTCACTACGTAAGGAAAATGGTGCCTGTCCTTGTTGTGATGGGATCTTAGTAGGTCTGAGTCTGATCTTCTGAGATCAGTTCAACTTTGGGAACCAATGCTCTGATGTAAAAGACAATGTACAGTATTAACACTGGTAAACAAAATCCCAATGAATATGCATAAAATGTGAGATAATCAACATCACGTCTTTCTGACCCACCCGCAGATGGCCCCTATAACCTGGAGGTGAACACAGACCAGGGTCTTCGGACAGGGAAGGTGTTCACCATCAACCCCGGCGAGCTGGTCTTCCTTGAGTGCCAGGCTGATTCCAACCCACCAAACAGCTGCGTCTGGATCTACAAGAACCACAACGACACGGAGGTCGTCACTGAGGGAACACGACTGGAGGTGCAGCTTTACAGGCTGGCCCAGTCCGAAGACTACCTGTGCCGGGCTTTCAACAATGTGACGCAGAAACAGGACGAGACCCAGTTTACTCTGGTGGCAGCCAACATTGGAACAGGTGGGTAGAGGGTGGAAAATGGCACCGGGGAGCAGAGCGTGGGCAGGTTTTGGTAATCCTCTGTGATAAACACAGTAAACAACACATTGTGCCAAAAGCAGAACTGTTAAGTTTTAAGAGAAGAGGAGGTGATTCTTACAGGGACGAGGCCTGTCTGAGTTCTAAGAACAGTTTTGTTGATAAAATACTTCACCTGGAACATTATTCTAAACAAGCACTTTATGACTATAACATAAAATCTACGCAGCTATCTCGGTTGCTAGGTTTCAGAGCCCTGCAGTCTGTTTTAGAGTTCAGTGGCTGGGAAAGTAAACAGTGGATGACAGCTGTTGTGTTTATTGACTAAGTTTTATAGCATGTGGAGTTTCTGTGTACTGAATGCAACGTTAATATGTTGTCCTGGTGATACTGAGACGACTCACTGATTATTACAGCAGATACCAGCAATGATTTAAAACACTGTTTGATGAGTCAACCGTGGTCCAGGTCAGATTTCAGTTTCTGTTTTATTTTCCTTCTTTTTTGCAGGTTTAATTTTCAGTGAAGGTGTTTGTTGCACTTTAAATGTTATTCTGTTTTAATTTTGTTAGATTTAAGATTTACATATTATTGTGAAGTGGAGCTTCACAATAAGATCTCTGAACTTCTGTTAAAACAATATAAGGTGGGGATATTCAACTAAATTGCGGTGATTGCTCAGGGGGCTACAGTTACTCAAAGCCAACAGCTCAGGGGATGGACATCCAGGGCTTGAGGTGCGCAGGGGGTGTTGCCCGATAATGGTTGAGGAAATACTGCATTATGTAAAAGAACAAGCATCTTTTAAATTTGTTCATTTTGCCACATTTAAACATACATTTAAAACTGATTTAAAATGTATTATCATATATAATGAAGTAATAGTTTATTTTTTTTAAACTCATTTGCGGGCTGGACGGAAGTCACCCACAGGCCGGATGTGGCCCGCAGGCAGGGGGGGGGCTCTGGAGGGGGGATTCCAATAACAATGTTGTTGAATTTTCCTGTATTGACTACCATGGAGTTTAAATGGATTCACACACAGTTTGTCATTGCATTTAAGACATAGACGGTTGTTTTGGGGGGTCCCAGGTCAGCTTTGGGCCTTAGGCAATTTTATTTTTATTTTTAATAATATTTTTTAACCAGACAAATCTCATTGAGATCACATATCTCTTTTGCAAGGAAGGCCTGGACCTGAAGACGACTTATTGTACATGTTTTTGCCTGGTTTGCCTGTCCTGTTGCAGCGGGCCTGACTTGGACACATAATCAGTGTTAGAACCTAGTGTCATTGGGGGTTTGAGGTCTTTCAACATCAACCTCACTCTCCCAGGTGACCTGACAGGAAGTAATCAATTCCCAGCCTGTGTCCAAGAAGCATTAACCCACTGCCTTTCCTTCATGATTCACAACCATCTTGAGTAGAACTTCTGACCCACATAAACCTGTCTGGCTCAGTTCCGGCCCATATACTGGAAAGAATGGTGGCCCTTTGGTGGCCCAGGGGTGGTCCATGCTTGGGCCAGCACCAAATAAACCAAAACACAACCAGGCCAGTGATGACGTTGATGGAATTGGGCCACCTAAACCAAACCACAACTGGGCCAGTTGTGGCATGCCATCTTAAAAACTGTGCCATCATTGCCAGACCTGGCCCACATCTGGTCAAAGCACTTATCGTGCCAGCAGTCAGCCAGCAGTGACACCTTGACATTAGATCTGGCCCACACCTGTCTGCTGTGAAGGCTCTGTTGATGACTTTTCTTTTACCTGCTCCTGTAAAGCCCAGGAGGATGCATATGCTTCCCACCAAGCCCTGATTTCCAATTTCAATGGGTATACATCGAGTATTTGCCCAATTCAAGGCTAAAAGCCTATGCAGGAGTAAAATATTGGTTCATTAGGACCATTTCTATTCAAATGTTCAAGAAAATCCAGTAAACCTGATGACTACTCCAATATTTTAGATGCGACCAAAATGGTGAACTAACTGTTCTGCAAAGATCCAGTTTGCCTAAAATTTGTGTTCCCATCATCTAACATGGTTGTTTTCTGACAGGAAAAGAAAAGCACACCCAGAATGGTGGCTCTGTGTCAGTACTGGCGGTCATTCTCGTCTCCACTTCGTTTCTCTTCGGCTGTATGCTGCTGGTCTTCCTGAGGAGAACATGTCATCCTAAGCGAGGTTAGATACTGGCATGTGAATATAAATCTACAGTATAATAATTAATTCCTGACATACTGCTTTCTGTATTAAGTTACCACAAGATGAAGTCAGAAATGTAAATTACTTGCAAATTTTAGTCAAAGTGAAGGTAACCTGGGCAAAGTAACGCCTCTATTTGAATTGAACAAAGTGTTTAATATTATGCCAGTTGGAGATTGGTGAATAATTATATTTCTTTCTTGCTCTTGGATCAACAGTGCTCATGAACATTTACAACAGGTACGTGTGTTTAGCTCAGAAAAATATGTTTTGGAACCTTAAAAACAATTGCTAAATTACTTTTTTGTTTTTTTTTTGCAGACCATTTTCAGAGAAGAAACAACCACATCGTTCAGGTAAACCACATGCCTACAATATAACAATAGAAAATAGTCCTGTATTTAAAGTGCCTGTGACATCATTTTTTTGTAATTAATATGAATGCATATTTGAACGGATAAAATTAATCAAAAATTGAAAAAGAATCACATTGCTGAGATGAACAGTTGTTGAGATTTTTGCATGTGAAGTAACAGGAAGTGATATCAAAGGGGAATGATAGCTTGTAAACAACGGCTGACAACACAGTAGAGAAGAATCTGATGTTTCTTTAGATTATTTTGAGTCCCTGTCGGAGAGGTGAAGAAGAGTCAGAGTTCAAACAATATTGTTTCAATAAACAAAGACAAGGGAGCTGCTTTTCTTAAAGAGATCCCCTTTGATGTCACTTCCTGTTTCCAAAATGAAAACCAAGTTATAATAATTAATTTCCATTAAAAAGCCAGTCAAGCTACCATGCTGTCATATTACTGTAATGTTGTTCAGGCTCAAATGAGACACTGCTGTAGTCTGACGAATAAAAAAATGTCCACCAACAGGCCATGAAGATGCAAAAGAAGACTTTGGCATCTATGAGTTTGTTTCTATACCAGGGAAAACAGAATCTACACAGGTATTTATTTTCAGATCAAAACCTTTGAAACCCATTTAAATACATTTTCTTTTTTAACTTTCCGATATGTTTTCCCCCAGGCGTCGTGTAGATCTCTCGCTCGGCTCGAGTCGATTCAAGATATGCACACCACCATCTACGATGTGATCCGACACGTCCCTGAATCCCCCAGTCAGAGTTTGCTGAAGTAGCTTCTGTGCTGGAAAACTTGTAACTCTCAGTCTTTTTTACTTGAAGATTTTTTATTTTTTTGTGTAGCTTTAATTTTCGCAAGTCCCTGCTAAGCCTGAAGCTCCGGGTGTTTTGGTCCAACATCTTTATTTGTTTTTGCTGCACATGGGACGAAAAAGGCACAAAACCTGAATGTGCACTGTTACCGTTGAGAGTCTGGGAAAAATAGTTATTGTCTTCTACTTTTGAAATAAAAAAATGTGAAATATGCTTGAAATTGGAACATTTGTTTTTCCATTCAAGAGTGAAAATCCTTATAATATTTTAGATTATATGTGTTTCGATGAATGCATTTACTTATTTGGGTGTATATATATATATATAAATCAGTTATGTTGTAAATATTGTACATGGATTATCCTGAAGAAATTTTATACAATTTAATCTTTTTCTCTGTTTTGCTTTAAACTATTTATTTCTTTGTGAACTTCAAACTGGCTCCGTTGATCTATTTCCTAAATATATTATTCCTGTAATTATGACTACAGAAAAGGGAACACAATGTTCTGCTTTCTTGGTAGAAAGTAATTTATACTGTAGCTGGAAAAAGTTGAGGTCAAATTATTTATCTGGGAGCATCATTTAAGGTTAAATGTTCTTGGTTTGGTCAATAGTCAGTAAGATTTGGGCAACAAAACTAAGCATATGGGAGAAAACAGTTTAGATCACAATAAGGAAATTCATCACCCAATTTTTTTGTCTATTTATTTCCCTCACATCTTTAAACATAATCAGAAATTATTGTACAGTTTGAATTCTTGCATGTTTAATTTGTACTTTATCAAAGATAAATATGTTTACTGTGGTTCATTTGAAAATTTGCCTGTTGCTTTCTATCAAACACACAAAAAGTGATTTAATCTGCAATTTTGTCTTTGTTTTTTACTTGAAGACTATATTTTTTGAAAGAGACTTGAAAGGGTCACTTTTTTCCTTTCACTCATCCTGAAGATAAAAAAAATAAACTGAAGACAGCAAAGCTGTCAGGTATTTTGTTGATTCACCATCAGTGTTGATCAGATGTCTTGGCTCTGATTTCCCTTCTGACAAGAATCTGCATTTATTTCTCCAAAATTGCAGCTGAGGTGCTTGTTTTTTTTCTTTCAGCATTCGGTGTGCTGGTATACCGTGTACCTGGCACAATCAGAGCCTGGCAGCAACAGACGGACAGTTCTGGATGTGCAGAGTGCCCTCCACCTGCTCCCACTGACACCTTGTCACGAGAAAATGAGATTGTGTGTGTGCTTGTGTGTATGTGCATAGATGAAAAAAAGGGTTTTAGACAGAAAGCACAGATTTCAGTTTAATTTAATGTAACAAAATGGCTGAGGTCTTTTGTGTGCTCATAATCCAAACAAGATTCAGCACAAAAATGTCAATGCATATCAATATGGTAAGCAGAATAATCCCTTCTATAACAACAAAGAGCCTATAGCTCTTATTAAGGCTAACTGTGATGTGTCTTTGTGGCGGCATCTCCGGGTAAAGGCGGCCATATGTTCCATCTTGGTGTATACTTAAAGGGAGGCTCCTCATAGTGGATGACTGCCTACCAAAAACAACAGTGGAGTAAAGTCACCTAAGGAGAGCAGCCTCAACTTCATTTGACTGGGAAATAGTCAAATGCACCACTAAGCAGGAACTAGATCTCAGCCTGCGCTGCGTGTAAATGCTGCTCACCTGATGGGATGATTACAAAGCTGGCACAATAACTGTGTGCATTGTTTTTGGAATGGTTTGGAACACCTTACAATACAGAGCCATGCAGGTCTAATAGCTTGGCAGAGATGGAGCAGTATAACACTGAGTCATGGAAGGCAACATGATGTAATCACTCATGCATGTGCCTTAAATGTGGAAAACTAACCTGTGCCGTCATAATAAAACTCAATAATATAATTTATCAAATTTGATGAAGTATATTTGATTACATAAATTAGGCTATCATACAAAGTAGCCTATGGCATGAAAATACATACAGAATAAACAACAAATCATTTCTTTTTTTCCTTTTTCTTTACATTATCACATTTTAAAGGCATGAGTATAAATTTAGACAGTTGCTTTTAACTGAATCACTTGCAAAAATAAATGAAGCAACAAAATATTATTTTGTCATTAATGCTTATAAACCGATGTTAAATTATTTATGTAAATCTACTTAGTGTTCAGTAAATGAGCATTATAAAGCTCTGAAATAAAGACAAATGGTAACAGATACAGCATGATGCTTCCTTTATTGGCAAGGTTATTTTTTTAATGAAATTGAACACAGCTATAGGCCTCAAGTATTGAATTTACTGTTATGTTTTCTTATTATTTTTTTTAATATTTATGTGCTTTTTATTTTGACACAGAGGCACAAACAACAACCAGACAAAAATGCTGTAATATTCTCGTCTCCTCTGTTGCGCTATTACTGCCATCCAGTGGCAATAAATGTTATAACATGCTTCACAACATGAAGATGGTATAATAATTAAAATATTTATAATCACAACAGTCTTGAAAATATATAACAACCCATAGTTGTAATTTTACCTGGAAATTTTAAGCGTTATCTGTGAGAAATTCCATCAGGTAAGCGATCAGGTACAAATGATAAAAAAATACATTTCCCATGATTGCTTGGTTTATCCAGTCACGTGATAGTAAACCATGGCTTCCTCCTCGTAGTGATAGAGGCTCACAGTTGATAACAAGACAAAATTGAAGCTGTCGCCGTTTTCTTACACTTTTCATACAGGCTAAATTTACGATGCAGAAGATAAAGTCTCTTATGACCCGTCAGGTGAGCAAACCAGGTCTGAAAATACAAAAATTCTGGCCATTTGTCTCTGACAGCTGCAGGTAGCGGCTAGCTGGTAAAGCTAACTGGCTAAATAATATGACAGCTTTTCGTGTTGCTCTGTGGACGCTGTTAAAAAGAGAATAATGTATTATATACAAGCTACTTAGCGGCTACAACGTATTTTGTTTGGCATAAATATATTTATTTTATCTGCAGCGACTCTGACACCCTTCTAGCTTGAGGCCATCAGCTGCTGTGGCACAACAAAACTGGGCGGTTTAGGGAAGTCCTCCCTGGCTTGTACCAGCCCTGCAGTAATGTTGGCTTCTCTAGTTTATAGGTTACAAGAAGATACTTTCATATCGTTTTCATAAATCTGCCTGTCACTTCCTCTTTTTGCTGAATTGAGTAGTCTGCTGATGAATAGCTGTGAAAGACAAAACAGGAGAAGGTTGCACATGAATAAACAAATATTTGTTGTTTGTTTTTGGTTTAATTTTGGATTCTGGTTTTGGACAGGGTCTGAAAAGTCCCCAAGAAAGCATGTCAGACCTGAGTCCCGTGGAGAACCTGAGGATCCCAAGCAAGGTAAGCCTCCTGTGCTTACCGTGTTTGTTCATGAGGCTGATAAACTGGGACAGCTTTAATTTTTATAAAAACAACTGATCTGATTTTGTGTTTTATACACAAATGTTTTTTTTTTTTATTGTGAATGACCATTTGAAATCAGCTGTCAGCTGAAATGCTAAACTGGAGTCTGCAGTATGTTTGTTGTTCAGTACAAACAATGTGAAAACATCTGTGCAGGATTTGTTTTTGTGATATTAGTTGAGTTGCAGAATGGGCTTATAAAACTTGGTTCAATAAACAATAAGATCCACCAAATTCAGAAGTATAACTAGGTTTAACACAATAATTGCATAACAAGTGTTTAATATGACCACATATTAGTGTATAATTTTAAAATTATATTCACAAATCAAAAAACGACTAACACATTAATCTGACCTTGACTATACTGATACTGATAATATGCTATTTTGACAGGTGCTTTTCTACATTGATCATATGAGATAAATGTTTTCAACACATTTCACTCCTTTTTTCATTATTTCTTAAGTTAAGTAGAAAAATGTAATTATTTAGTTTAGTACAAGTATATATTACTTTCATATTTTTATTAATTTAAGTTTGTAATTTTAAGTTTTGTAATCTGTCCTGCTAAATTTACTTCCTAATATTAATAAACACAATATTTTTCTATGTTTTGTCCTGACAGCTCTAGACTTAGGATGTTAAGATCACACAAGAATAAAAGCAGAATGACTTGACAGTTATGTTGCTGTTTCATTTTGTTCTGCTTTCTGTCAGTATAAGTCCATCAAACTTGTCCAGTTGTTTATAGTAGAGTGAAAAGACGTACAACATTTGTTAATTCGGCCTAAAAAGTTCAACATCGGTCCTCACAGGATAATGTGACATCTAATCTCCTACAAAAGCATTTTAACATTTTTGCAAGTGGCCTTTAAAGCATTATTTCCAGTCAAGCTTAGTTACAGGAAGCCTTTGTCATTATTAACCTGTACAAATTTGGTTTGTCAAGCTCTGACAGAGCAAAACTGCTCTGTGGCTTTATGTATTGCATCACTTAATGCTACCCCAGGGCACTGCTAGCTTCTGGCTCTACTTTGACTTTGCCTTTTAGTGGTATCCTTCTAAGTATTGTCTCGTTTTGGAAGCTGACCAACTTGTTCATTCTCAGTGCTGCATGAAATCAGGCTGGATGTTTAATTGATCTCCTTTAAACTCTCAGCTTTTATTTAGCATAGTTTCATCTAATTATTTGCAATTGAGTGGGATTTTCTGTGGAGGTTGAGAACTACAGCAGAAAATAGTACTAGAAGCAAAGTGCTTTTCAGTCAGTTCACTTGAGAATTAAAATAAAGTCAAGCTGAGAGACCTTTAGCTACCTTTTTCCTCCGTACCAGCCTTTTCAGCAAACGGTCCTTCAGCACCCAGCACTGGTATTTTTTATCAATTTGATGTCACATTTTCTAAGAAATTGTTTTGATTTGCTAAACACTTGCAGCGACTCAGACGAGCTACGATAGAAGAAGTGGGCATTTAATTCACAGGTATAATCAGGATCTTTGTGAAAGCAGTTGAGGGGTTTGATTATTTTTCTAAGGATGTTTTTCTACCTTGGCCTTGGTGTCAGGTGGCATGGCAAAACTGTATACGCAGTAATCAAACACCACGTTTGGATTAACCCTGAAAGTTTTCTGTGTCGTTAAAGTTGAGTCAAAGTAAATGATTGTAGATGTTATCACACCTGTTCTGTTTGGCTTTTGTAAAATGGCGCAGCATTGGCTATTAAGGAAGAAAACAAAACCAAGTCATGTTTTTTTTTTCTAATTCACATGATGACGCGTGAACTGAGTGCTTGCAGCGTGCTGCTCTGATTCACCTGTGTGCTTATTGTTCTGTGTGCACTGAAAACACCCATGTTGTGTGTTCATCTGAAACAGGTTATTATTTGATGATTTTGTGCTTTGACTTCACCTACTTTGACGCTTGAAGGCTCTGCTTACAAGAAAATGAAAAAGTTCCCACACAGACAGGGATTTAATACATCCACAGTCCTTCCTGTTTTTTTTTCTTTTTGCTGAACAATCCATTACTGTCGTCACAGCAGGGAGGACTGTGTGACCTAACATGCTGCTGGGTGCAGGAGAGTGAGACCAATATGCTTGTCTTTGTGTATTATAACGACACTGATGCTCACCGAGTGGAAATCTTTCCCTGTTTCCCACCATTTTAACCTTTGATTCAAATCATTTATCATCCTTTAGCAGCTGACAGCAACATGTGGCTAACTCTGAGGGCTAATGTAGGTCAGGATGCTGGTGAGTCACTGTGTAGACTCAGGTTGAGGGTTTGATACATTAATCATTTGACGCAATGTATTTTTCCATTTGAGCTCATTTTGTTTGTAAGTTTGGAACAAAATGTAATTTGTGTAAATTCGCATTGTACTTTTAAAAAACTTTTTTTATTCTTATTTTTTTAAGATTGAATTATAAAGCTGTTTTAGGAGCACATAGTACAGTTCAAAAGTTTAAAACACAACTAATTATCACCTGTGGTGAAAGGCAGGTGACAATGATTTTTGCCCGTGTCTGATTAATTACTTTTGGGACAAAAAATTGTGTAACTTCCATCTGTTATCCCCCAGTGACAGTCGTCGTGTGCATTGCTCCCAGTCGGAGCTCTTTTCCTGCGGCTCTCAGCGTGTGATTGGTCAGAATTTGGTGGACGTGTTTGTTCATGTAGCGCTGCGCAGCGACACTCTGAGCAGCGCTTCTTTCTGCGTGTTATTTTACTGAAAAGGATCTGTTCTCTGAAGCAGTTTGTTAAATTAGCAAGATGCGCAACTTTGTTGAGCAGCTGGTTGTATTGACCACGTGAACGCGCAAGTAACGTTCACGCCTTCTTTCCAGCTTCACCATTGACAAGAAAAAAAAAATGGAGTTTTTCCTCCTCCAGCTCTTCACCCAACAAAACACTGATACATCGTTGAGTGAAAACTGTCTATTCTGCTATCACTCTTTTTGTTTATATGCTTAGCTATGAGCTGTGCTACATCCACTGTCTCATGCCGTATTGAGGTATAAACCAAAATGTAATCCAATTCAAGATGGCTGCCACAGCTAATCAACTTTATCAAACACAAAAATGGTTACACCTCAGTATTACAGATATATAGCAAAAATTTGATGTGGTAGTAGCTAAAACTAAACCATGATGACCTTTAGTAACTAAAGCTTGGTCTTTAATGTCTTTATGCTTCACTTGCAAGCAGCCAGACCACCTCTTAATCTTTTAAACTGGTATTGAAATACTCCTGCAGGCTTTCTAAAGTTTTTTTTATAGTCTTTCTTTGGACTTATAACAATTTTTCTGTCCAATCCTTGAACCGGACCATGACAGCAAATACATCTACAGTAGATTAACAGCATCTGAAAGTCATTTCTTTTAGAAAAAGTAAATAAAAAAGCAACAAAAAGCTCACACAGAACCTGAGAGGTACATTGTCCTTCAGTTAATCATCTATTATATGACAGGTTTTTAGCTAATAGGCTTTTGAGAATGACCTTGTTGAAACTAAGAAACTTCTTTGTATCAAACTGTGTTATCTTTGGTATTATTTAGATCTTCAGGTAAAAAATTGAAACAATATGTCCTTGTGCTGAACTGCTGGTAACAAAGAGCTCAAAAATTCAGCTTAAAATGGATTCTTGTTCTGTTTGGACACAACTCTGCTTCATCTCTTAAGCTTATAGGATTTTTTTTTTTCCTGTATGAATGATTCACAGGTCATTCATGTGGACTTATGAATAAACACCGCCCCCAAAAAGTTCTGGACTGAAAATGTGTAAAAGGGCAGCCAACGTTCATTGAAAAATTCGGAAATATTTTTTAGAAAGCCTGATGAAATATTGCTCAAGATGATTTGAGGGAACACAAGTCAGTCTGACTTCTTGGAAATAAAATACAAATAGAGTGATGACCTTGTACCTTTACAAAGTATTGTATTTGTTTTCAAATAATGAGGGATAAGAACAGAAACCTCATCAGGACCAACAGTGCATGTTCTGTTTCTGACTTTAATGTTTTGTCTTCCATCTCAGTCTGACACATTTGTTTTTGCTCCCGTGTTGCATTAATGGCCACTTGCTTTTTGCAGGTAAAATAAATAGTTTTATTTAAAGCTTTGAAAGAGGCTTTTATGAGCACTGCAGATGTCAAGCAGTCACAAGTATAGAGGCAGCATTGCTTTGCTATTGTGGAAGTCCATTATGTAAAAATACAAAATGTACTTCGCTTGCTCCAACGTGCTCTGTTCCAAAAAAGACCCTCTGCCTGTAATCTTTTTTTTTTTTTTGGTTCGTTTTTTCATTTAAATCCCTTCAAACAGCTACAAGCTATAATTACCTTTTAAATCTCTCCGTGTTCCTAATCTGCTTTCTGGGTTCACAGTAAGAGCAAACACCCTTGTTTTGCATTTCCAGTGCTTTTTGTTTAAAGCATCTGTACCTTTTGGCATATTTTCTAAGTTGCCATTTTTAAGTTGTCTTTGTGTTGACTCTCTTACCTCTTCAGCTCTGAGATTTGCACATTTTTAATCAATGCCCTTGATTTTATTAGCATTAAAGTGGCTGAACACAAAGACAACTGCTTGATTATTAGTTCTTAGCTCATGTGTCTAATCCAGGCCTGTAGGGCAGTCCTACAAACTGTTGTTGAGATACCTACAACAGGCTCTGGTCCTTTGAAGT
>JARVJO010000155.1:1967365-1979742 GCA_031762555.1 Cynodonichthys magdalenae
GCAATGGGCCCACTTATGAGGCCCCCGCTCACATGGATTATTTATCCATCCCCACTAACCATAACCATAACCATAGCTCATGTGTCCTGCTGTAATCAGTAAATTATGACAACATTTATGGCAAAACAGTAGTTTAAATAATTCTGTTGGGCTGTTTTACTTCCTCTAGTACCGTAAGAATAAAATGAATAGATCAGTGATGAATTTAAAGGCTTGGGTGCATATTGCAAGTCAGAAATTTAGAATAAAATCATCTTTGATGAGGGAGAAGAGTTGTAGTTGTTTTGGTCAACCCTTGAAAACAATATGCACAATGTTTTGCAATATTATTGGTTGGCTGGTTGTTTTAACATGATCTGCGGTAAATCTTGATCCTAATCTTATTTACAGTTTAAACCGTAACAGGAAGTTAATGCAGAGAGAATCTGGATGGCTACAAGAAACTCGGGATGTTGTTGCTGATTTAACAAAAAACAAAAGGCGTTGATCGTTTTCAATGAGTCATTCTTGGATTTTGCAAGAACAAAATGTGTTTTGATGATGTCCTTGTTCTTTGTTTCATAAGCCATTTTTTTCCCAAAACCATCTAAATGAACAAGTTATTCAATTCATTTTAGAAAATATTTGAAATTCTGAGCTACATTCAAGAGATGCTAATATCTCAGACTTTACAAACAGACCAAAAAAAAGCCAAACCGATGACTGCTGATTCAGTTTTTACTGACGTCGAGATGGGTTTGTCTCTTTCAGTTTGTTGCTGAAGGTTTTTAGACTTTTGATTAGACAAAAACAGTGAAGACAGCAATTTCAGCTAAAATGAATGAAAATATTTTTGTTCATTTTTTTTTTTTGTTTTGAGGGAAGTTGATAATAATTGTGGGATGCCTAAAATTCTTGAAACTGATGTTTTGAAATATTTGTGCTTGGTGATAATAAATGTATTTTAAATGCAGTGACATGCTGTTACCTTTTCATCCAGCAGGGGTCACCCTTCACACATCTATTACATGATTAACTTTGCATCACCTGAAAAAGATTTTCTAAAACTGCTGGACAAGATGAACTGTGAGGGAGACATGCTTTTATTTTGCACGCATAGAAAGACTAAGTGCACAGCTCAGTTCAAATATTGTAATTTTCATTATTACTATTATTATAAAATTAATTATTCATTCAAGCTGGCTCCCCTCTCCCCCTCACAAACAAATAAAGACAGCTCAACATCACAGATGCAGAGCGCTACTGTTTTTCAGTCAATGACAGACGGTGTTAAATGAAAGGTATAATAGCTGCACACTTCCAAGCACAAAATTCAATAATATCCCTTTAACCAGCAGCTCTGAAGCCCAGATTGTGCTGTTTGCTGTGATCATGTCCTAATGTCCCAAAAGACGTGCGTGTTAAACCGTTTCCCTCTGACAGATGAGAATAGAAGCCCAGTTAAACTCGCATACATATTCAGCGCTGACTGCAAGCCGAAAGTTTTTAATTTGCCCACCTAATGGATGATTCTAAATTAGGGATGATTGGCCCTGCTTTTCTCTCTTTCTCTGTGAATCTCTCTGGATTTGTTAGTGTTTATACACTCCTTTGTTGAGCACTTCTGTGTCCACACCTTGATTTTTTTTTTGTCTTCCTCCCTTCACATTCAATCAGTGTTTCCCACAAATATCTACTTTGATTCTTTCATAAAGCCTGTTAAACGTCCAGCACATTGGACACAAACTGATTTCCAATTTGTGAAATGAGACGACAGTTTTGTTAATTGGCGGAAAGGCTGGTGTGGGGGGATGAAGGATGGTTTGTTTGTCCCTCATTCTTCAAAGTGAAATTTGATCAAAGCCTCCCTGATGGTTTGGATTTTTTTTTTTTCCCCACACAGGGGGTCTGTTTCGTTTTGTGCCCACACAGCAGCGCAGGGAAGGAAGGGAATTATTTAACCCGAGGAAGGCTCTCAATGAGTCATTCACTCAAAGATGTTTCAGGTTTTGCAAGTCATTCTCTGCAAGTGGGAAGCTGAGGGAGAAAAGAAGGAAATTTCCCAAAGTTAACCAGAGTAGCTTCACAGGAAACACACTATTGTACTGCTTGCTCCTCTGTCTTTTTCCTCTCGGTTGTACTTTTTTTTCACTACGAGTGACTCATCCACCCCAGCCTCCCCCTCCCCTTTTTCACTTTCCCTCTCAGTTAAGCTGATTTTCCCACACACCCCTTCTGATAACAAAGCGTGATCTCCTACCTCTCTCCTAACACTTTTTTTCCCCCCCATCTCAAGCACTCACCCACACATTTCCCCTGAGGGCTCCAGTTTACTCTCTTACCTGAATCAAACACAAACTCACCTAAAAGTCTGCACCCACGCACCCAAAAACATACTAAAACACACACTTTTGCTTTGTTCCAATCTTCTATTTAGCCCTGCAAAAGAAAAAATAAACTGTGCATAGCAGGTAGGTGTAAGTTCTATTATTATATGATGATATATTTTAAAGCAAAAAATTCAACACTGCAGCATTGCTCCACATACATGTACAAAAACATTTAAACACCCAGATGGATTGGTTAACGTGTTGAAAGGTGATATGACTAATATTTGATCAGAAAGATAATAGAACTGGCAGAAAGGCAACCTGCTGGGCCCATGTCAGAATGGAATGACACTCCCTTAAGTGGCAATTTGGTGCTGAACAGAATCATACAGCTATTGTATAATCTTCTATGGCAAATCAACTCACAACTGTTATAACCATCTCTTGGCATCTTGTGGATTAACACTGGGTCAAAGTTGATTTATTCACTCATTGTCTATGCGACTCTTCAAACTAAAGGTACAAATCACCAGTTTTATCAAGATACAATATTATATCAATTTGTTTGGATGACGACACTGTTTCTCTGTCACATAGTCTGTCATGATATCATTTTGATTCAAGCCTGTGATTGATATAAGGATCCACATTGGGCATATGATGATGATATGGATCAATGTTTTCATTTTGCCTTGATGTAATTGAATCATTAATCATTTAATCGATATATTGACGTGGATCAATCTATCGTTACACCCCTAATTCAAACGCAACCATTTCTACTCTGGTGTTAATGGCAGTAAAAGCACGATAGGGTGAACCCATAGTCAGACTGATGCCATGCATTGAGACACTGCAGGGTGACACAAGGTGTTGTGTAGAAAGGTGCACACTATAACAAGCTTCCCAAGACGGTTTACACCAAGGGATTTCAATAACTTTAATGTTATGAAATGACCAATCAATCTCATTAAACCCACAATGTGACTCCTGTCAAATTGTCAAGTGTTGAAACCTCTGTCTAATATGTCTACAAAGCATCCTTTGTGTCTGATGACCTTCACTCACGGTTTTGACTGACTGTTTGATGCTTCAGCAATTGTGTAATGACAATATTTCTTCACTTTTATATCGCCACCACTCTGGTGCTTGTTTTAGAAGTAACGGCTCTTTACAAATAGATGATAAATGTTAAATGGACTGTACTTGTATAGCGCCTTTCTAGCCAACTAGGCTACTTAAAGGGCTTTACAGCACAATCTATGCTCTCTTTTACAATGTTATTACAACGTGACAATATTTACATAAAAATGTATGCAGATTCATTGTGGCATTTAGCTAATAGTGATTAAGTTGACTATTATTGGATGACCATTGCACTTGCATGTGGCCTACGTTGTGGCCTTGGTCCACATTTTCTGGCTTTTCTCGTACTCCGGTTTAGTGTTTCAGGCGATTAAACATTATGGTAGGTTAGCTTTAGTAGCTCCATTCTGCCTTCCACCATTAGGTTCACAGGCATGCCTGATAGTGATAGTGTGTCATACACAAAAATACATCATCATCTCATGGCACTAATTGCAGTAATTGCAAAGTGGCAAATATTTGTTGTTAACAGTTTTCCTGACGATTAATTGCACACAATACTATTTTGCCCAACCCTAATCCACACACACATTTATACAGCACTCCTATATGTCTCAACAAAACTAATCTGAATACATCATTGTATATCAATTCTTTAGATCCCATTCATACACTGATGGGGCACACATTAGAGGTAATGAAAGGTTGGTGGCCCAGGAACACTTCAACATTCAAATGCAGACTGTTGGAATCGAACGTCAGGCTCACTCATGGGAAGATGACCGCTCTAACCACCGATCCTCAGCCACCCTGAGAGAACTATTTATTTACCCATAGATGGTCTGCAGGTGCACCAAATTATGTTCAAATTGAACCATTCCTTTTGAATATTTACCTTATTTTTGTTTAGCTACTGTAACAAAGACTTAACCATTTTCATCATCACCTAAAGGTGTCCATTTAAGGGAGGGTGAATGTTTATATGGGTATATTGAATACATTTTGTTGATTGCATTTATCCTATATTTATATTCTTCCATGTTAACCTTCTTACTAAGTAACCCCATGGGGTGCTCATTATGCCATTACATTTTAATGTGTTGATAAACTGCTGCATTGGTTCCATGCAAAGTCAACGTTTGACTCAGCATTAGCATTACTAAAAAGCATCTGTCTATTTTTAAAGCAAAGACACTTGAGTGTGATAATCTATGTTTTATTCTGATAATATCTTAACCATCTTAGCCGTATGGCACTTAAGGATGACACTTTTCTTTATATTCATATAAATTATTAAAGCCAAAATGAAGTGTTAATAGTAAGGTGCGACTTTGTGTCTGGATTCATGTTTAAACTCTTTTAAAATTAACTTTTACTGATATACGTAGTTGCAAAACTACAGCCATTCCACCCCCTTTATATCGACATGTGACTGCATGTTGGCTCATTAAGGCCTTCAGAAGAGGATGTGGGCTTAAAACGCCTTCATCTAAAAGACTCGCTGCAGCAATAAGCCCCGACGGATTCACAGCATGTTAATCAATAAGGCTCTGATGTTTCTCAGAGATTCTCAGAAGGGGGAAATCTTCGCCTTCTTTTTTTTCCCTTCTTCTTTAGGTCATTCGTGACTTCTAGTCTTTCCTCTCATGGCAGACCGCCATCCCTCTTGACAGCTGTCCAGCGAAACAAGCATCAATCTTCACCTAAAGCCTGTGATTAACTTTTTTTCCTTTTTCTTTTGCCACTTCACACACCCTCTCTTTGTCCCTTGTTTTCTACTTTCTGTTTATTCTTTTGTCTTCTCACTTTGTCTTTCACCTTTACTTTTATTCATAAACTCTTCAGCACTTTCTCTTCTTTGAATATCAATCATTTCAATGTTCTTTGATCTGGCAAAGTGACTCTTTTTTTTGTTTTTTTTATTATCACCTGCTGAAAGAGAAAAAGCTGGCGGTAATGTTTCTATCCACGACTGTGTGTGTTTTGTGTCTTTTATCAAAACATCTCAAAAACCACCGGATGAATTTTAATGAAACTGCAGAAAGTAATCATTGGCTCTACAGCCTGATTAACTTTTTGAGGTTATCCTGATTCAAGATGGCTGCCACAGCCAGCTGATTTAAAAACATACGAGAATGTCTTTAATTAGGTCAATCTTACAGATATTGACCTAAAATAGTAGTAATACTGTAGCAGTATTCACAACACATCACTCTGAGTGACACCTTGCAATATCACAAGAGATTGCCCAAACATTTTCAAGGTTTGACCAAAATGGCTACAACTCCATCATTTCTGAAGATGGTATTAGCCTAACATTTTGGGATGAAAGGAAGCTGGCGATATGTCTTTTTTTAAGGAAATGCAGATATTTCAGCATCTGAAACTTTAGGTACCCTGTGTAAAATGCATTTGTAACCCATTTCGTCCCTTCTCTTCTTCTGCAGGAGGAGTTGCGGGAGCTGAGGCAGCTCCCCATTGACCCCCAAGCAGAGCAGGAGATCATCAACAGCATCGAGGAGATCTACTTCTCCAGCGACTCCTTCGACATGGTGCAACATGAACTGGAGGTCAGAACTCATGTTACGGCATAAATGAGTCCCTCTCACTTTTAAAACGACGACAGAGATTTGCTCCCAAGTTCCCACGCTCCGCCGCTATAAAAATGATTGCATCAAACCCACCGCTTTTCACTGACTTTGATAAGAAGCACGTTGCATCTTAAATGTGAATAAATATGGTTTGTTGCTCATTGAGCCCCGTCTGACTGACAGGAATAAAGCTCTTTCTCACCTGAGCTGCCGTCTCTTACACTTCTACTGAGCTGCATGCATATCATTGAGGTCCGGATTGATGGATTGCATCTGCTCAACACAAGAAAGGTGTGAAATCTCATTAGATTTATCTTGGTATTGCTACACCATCTGAAATGAGACTCTCAGTCAAGAGGAAAGTAATTACCTATCATCCTTTGGGCCATGGATTCGTAATATCTTCTTTCTCTTGCAGAGTTTGTTTGCTGTTTACTAAATAAGATTCTCTACTTTCTTGACTATCCTGACTTGTGATTCGGCAGAGTGTATAAACTTTGGGCTTCTTTTCTATTTAGGAAGGACAAAGACTTGTGGCTATCTTTAGCTTTAAAAGGCTTTAGTTCTCAGAAATTCATAGTGAGATTTCTTAGAAAAATTAAGACTCTCGGGTGAAAACGAGCTCTTTCAAGATAAATAAAATCCCTACTGTGATCCTTAGCAGCAGAACTTTGACACAACTCTAGTTCTGGGATTAATGTGAGCTCTGTCACAAAGTTGAATGCTTGGTGTATTTAGAGCAGGGGTCACTAATAGGTGGACCTGGGTTTGGATCCGGACCGGAATGGTGTCTCATGCGGACCCGTACCTGATGCTAAAAGATCGCCACGTAAAACTTAAATGAGCGCATGTAATGCTGCGTTTCAAACCTAACGGGATTTGAGTGTCTGGTATCGGGTTTACATGCAAAGTCTCTATAGTGGACACACGACAAGGGGCACTGGGAAGTGTTGCTGTGCGTTTTGAAGCGTTTGATGCACGTATAACGCGTCCAAAGCGGCAGATGCTTGAGTTGGAAAATCTGAAATTCTGCAACTAGATGTGGAGTGTCAACCAATCAGAGAGACTCCGCTATGTGTGACGTAGTGGCGCATTTTCCAACGGGATAATCTCCTGAATGATGCCCACTAATCTGAGACAGATGGACAGGAGCTCTCCAGCTGAAATTGAGCACCTGTAGTTGATGTCCTGGCAGGAGATAGGGGTATCGATGGGGGTCAGGAACTCATCAAACTGGCCTCAGGACAAAAAAAGCGCTGAATGCGACACTCATCAGCACGCAGCTCCTGGAGTGGTGAAACTCGCCAAACTCAGAACTCCTCTCAATTATCTGCTGAATCCAAGGCGCCCAACGACTACGTACTCTGGCTCTCGGTAAATAAAGCCATGCCACTCTCTCAATTTCATCTGCCATTGTACAGAGACTGGTAAAGGAGGCTCCTCTTAATGCGTGTCTTGATGCGCGACTAGAGCAATTTTGATGAGTGTCTGACCTCAAAGTGCACAAGCGTCTAGGTTGAGGCATTGGACACATTTTTGATGCGCAAAACGTGTTCAGTTTGAACGCAGCATAAATTAGTTACATGCACAGCTTTTGCAGTCTGTACGGTAGTGGTCAAGTGTTGGAGACAGAGGAAAGGATGGAGAAGGGGAGAGAAACTGCAGCGTTAAACAGTCACAAATAGAAAAAAACAAAAACAAATGGTGGCATCAAAAAAAAATTGGACAGTGAAAATAGAGCATTTACTCCAGGATGGACAGAGTCATTTTTCTTTATACTTCCCACTGGAACTAAACCGATGTGTCTCACGTGTTTAGGAACGTGGCACTTATTTGTTTAATACCATTATGAAACAAAGTATAAAAGTTTTGAACAAATTTACCAAATCAAAATGCACAATTGTCATGTATTGTTTAGTTTCTTATTTTGACATTTTCATCATACTTTTACTCAGTAAGAGAACATAAAACATCAGACTTTAGAATTTCACATTCATCGTTTTGTCACGTGACAATAAATATTGTTAAAAAGTATGTAATTAGACTGAATTCATTTTATTTTATATGCAAATCAATTTGTGCAGATGTTAAAACCACTTGCTAAGCTACTTAAATATATATAACTCTAAATGTAGGACGTTATGATCTTCTGGACCTTGGCCTTTTCTCTGATTGGACCAGTTTAAATTTTAATTGAATACTCCTGATTTAGAGGCTTGCATGTAGTTGTTCTAAACTAGTAATTTCTTAAAATCTGTAATTATACACATCTATCTTGGGTGTTATTTACTATGTTGAAGGAAGTGGACTATATTATGGTTGTTTGTTTATGTCTTGTGCGATTACAGAAGCTCCCCCCTGAGCTCAACCTGCAGGAGCTGGAGGAGTACAGAGACAAGCTGAAGAGACAACAGGCTGCAGTGAGTATTTCCCTGTTTTCTCTCACACACAGTAAGGAATGCCAACAAATATGCTCTGTCCTAATACGATTTAACATTAAAAGATACAGTGAAGTAAAATGTTTTAGACATCTTCTAAGTGGGCTCAAAATTTAACTGCCTACATTTATCAAAGCTAATGAGTAAATATAAAAAATGCACATTATCTACATGGTATTTGTGGTATATAAGTAGCAGGTGTTTGTTAGATGGGAGATATCTTTGTTGCCAGATTCTAAAGGAGTCTGGTCCCGAAATAAAAAACTGGTCAAGCAAAAAGTTAATTTTCTCTTGATTAGTTGAACTAAAAAGTGTCAGAATGTCAGGAAGTCTGTGGTCTTATTTGCTTTTTTCCCTAAGAAATAATGGACTCAGGACCGGCTACTTGTCGTCTAAGTGAGTAAATATGGGGTGAAAGTATTGACAAGTTGAAATGAAATGACTCCTCAGTGAGCCTTCTTGTCTTTGGCACAGCTCAACATGACTGGGATCTTTTAGATTATTCTCACATTTACTTTCTGAATTGCAAATTTAGATCATGTAAAATTAACAGAGTATTTTATCATCATAAAGAAACCAAATAACTCGTATTAAATAAAGGTTCAGTAAAATTAACAACCCAACATCCATTTTTTTCCAGGAAAAAAACAAACCATATAAACATCTAAATAGCTAAATGTGACAATAACACCTGTTTTTCTTGTTGGAGTAAAACCCAAGACAAACTACTAGCAACTCATGCTTTATTTAAGAAATTTGAAGTTAAACTTGAGACTGAATGTCGTCTGCTGTGAGCTCAGATGTGTTTTTAATTTTCAAGTCATATGTGCTCACTGAATGAGATAGATTTGTGTTCTTGTTTTAATTTTGGAGTTTATAGTAAGTATAGACAGAAGACACCCAGATATATGGTAATAAACTGAAAAAATAGACATTCTAATATTTCCTCTTTAAGTAGTGATTAACATGCAGTAAATGTGTTGGTGATTTTCACAGAGAGACACAGCGAAGGACAATGTATAGATTTATTTAAAGCTGAGGATGACTCATTCATGTCTTTGTCCTCACATGGATAACAAATTGATCATCTGTGTTAAATACAGCCTTTGGGTAAGACACCGTGACATATATTGAACTTGAGGTTTTCTAAAGAATTTAAATACAGTTTAAATACCTTCTGAGGTTTGCTTTGATGTTGGCTATAACACTCAGAGAATTAATGTTTAAACCTGAACAGTTGCTGTGATATTTGATATTTAACTCATGTTTTGCTACCTTTTCCTTCTTGTTCTCTTAAACAACCACAGTTTCTATTATCTTAGGGTTGAATAACAGGCTTCCTGAACTGTGGGGATTTTATCTATTTCCCTTTTAGTCTAAGTTAGTCTGCAAATATTTAGTATGAAGACCATTTCATTAAGGAGAAAGCATCAGAATGAGTCTAAGTGAGCCGAATGTCAACATTCTGTTGTACTTTAATGACACCATTACCAATTAATTTAAGCCCTGTCATAATAATGTTTTAGACAACTTAGGAAAACTTTCTCCGACTTTGAAGATGTCTACGCCTTCGCTGGCCCCCTCCCTCAGTTTCCCTCCATACTCCCTCCCTTATACCTCCCCTACTCTGCTACCCTATAATCTATACCCTGTGCAGAGGTTTTTTATGTAACCTCATATTGTGTCCTGAGAGGACATAGCGTGAGAAATTCTTTTTTTTTTTTTATATATCCTCAGCTGTCCTCATGTTGACTATTTCTTTTTTCTAATGCAAGGGTAGCTCCTCTTCATGGCTGCAGGACCAGGGGCAACTGTTCTCCCATGTATGTGATTCATGCTTTTGTTTTGTCTCTCTCTTGAATTGGTTGTTCTGAACTGTAATTTCCCTTTGGGATCAATAAAGTATTATTGAATTGAATTGAACTGAACGGAATTGTTTAAATAGGCGGTACTTTGTACCAGCAAGTGTGTAGGCAGCTCCACATGGCTACAGGAGATTCAAGGATTTCTCAAACATGCTAGAATAAGTCAAAGCAACACCCTGGGTATGTTTTTAATAAGGGAACAACATCAGAACATGGTATACAGCTCAAAAAAGTCGATTTTGCATACCCCGCCCCCCAATTAAAAAAAGGACATAAAAATCTTGTATTTGTATCTTAGTTAAATTTACTGAGGGCAGTGTGGTCTCATAAATAAACCGAAAATTAGGCCAAATGTTGTTTTTGTTCTCAAAAACTTGTGCTGACTTTGCCTTGAAGTTCATTTTATTAGTTTTCTACAAACATAGATATAATAAAAGCTGTGTAAAGTTTCTTACACTGCTCTACACTGCAGACATTGATTTTAATAAAATCAAATACCAAAAGCTCAAAGGAAAGCGTCTTAAACGCTGCTTCTTCTTATTTTAGTAAAAAAAATATGAATTTGCTTTTGCTTCTAATCGCTTAGCAATTTATTACAGGCTGCTAAAAATTACTCTAAATCCCAGGGATCTTTTAAACCTTACAAAACTCAGAAGTACCTTATGAAGCTTATTTAGCACGAAATGCTCTTTGACAACTCTAAAAAAATGTTATTTTCCTTTTAGAGGGATATCTCAGGCAAAACAAAATGCCTGATTTCATCTGATATAACATTCTGTTGTTTGTTTCTGAGCTCTTGAAGCACAGTCCTCTAACATCAGTGCCAATATTTTCTTCTAGAGTAGTGCCATTTTCAAAATACTTGTTATTGAGATAAGTTGAGTACTTGCAATTTCAAAGAGCTGGCATGTTTTAAAAGAAAAATCTATTTTTAGAAACGTGGGAGAAGTAGCAGCCTTTTCCTCCTGGCTGCTCCTGCAACCCTTACAACCCAGTGTAGCTTTTCCCCCCCACCTTTCTCACAGAAGCTTTTGCGTATTTGTCACCATTCTCTCCCTCAGCTTGTTTTCTTTTTGCACTTCACCACATGTATCCCCCCACCCCACACGTATACTTGACATTCCTCTGTTTCCGACACGCCACCTTTCCTCCACTTCCCCTCCTTTGACAGCTTTGGCAGCGGCTCCACAGAGCTGCATGTTTAGCTGAGAGGATGCTCCAGACTTTCTGCCCTGTGGCATGGTGAAGCCTGCAAGTTAACCCAGCGTTAAGGACTACACGAGCGCTCTCACACGTTTCCTCTCTGAAAGAGAGTGGAAGTCTCTTGCTTCCTTTCTGTTTCTGGCACTCGGCCTGCAGGCATCTCATGAGTTGGGGGAAAGGATCCAGGGCTCTGAAAGGCAGAATATTCTCAGCCAAGTTTTCTGGCCATACAAACGTGTCATCGTTGGGCCTGTACATGAGAAGGTCTCGATCTGTTTGTTCTTACATTCATTATCACAGGAGTCATAAAGTGTAAAGCTTTTTAATGAGAAGTCCAATCATCTTCTTTAGCTTGACCTTTTTAGTTATTTTAAACAGTTTTTATTAGGTTTTCAGCATTTAAATCACAACAAATGTGATCTGTTACATTGAATCAAGATTAAGGCGTATTGTAGTATAATAGGATCTAAGCAGCTATCTAGGTTGAAAATTTGCAATAAATAAATTTTGTTAAAATATGATGGGTCCCTTGAAAGAAATGTTGAAAATATTCCTAAAGAATGTTTTGAAGGTCTGTATGCTTTTTGGTCATTTGTTTTTCCATTTTAAAAACTGATATTGAAATACAAAAATAACGGATGGATATTCTATTTTAATTTTATACTACAATAACAGAAAAACAGTATGTCTTTTTATTTTTGTCAAATCAAAAGTTTAGTGCCTCTGTCAAGGCAACTCGATGCTGTCCTGTGGAACCTGCTGTGGCTTCTACAGGTCCTTCTCAAAAAATTAGCATAATGTGATAAATTTCATTATTTTCCATAATGTAATGATAAAAATTAAACTGTCATATATTTTAGATTCATTGCACACCAACTGAAATAT
>JARVJO010000155.1:1997418-2029369 GCA_031762555.1 Cynodonichthys magdalenae
CTGGATATGGGCACCAGTGACCCCTGTGACCCTTAAAGGAAGAAACAGGTATAGATAATGGATGGATGGATGGATGGATAAGAATGAGAAAAGGTGATTAATGTGTAGAGATGTTCAGTGAACTGTAAGGTTACGTAGAAATAGAAACACATTCAACTGAAAGTAATTGTTAGTCAGACCCTGCCACCATGTGACTTAAATGACACTGAGTTTTACTTCCTAATGGCTTAAATACCACAAAGTAAGTGAGAGAGAGCCCAAGCAGAAGCATCTTTTTAATCTAAAGTAAAGTTGAGTAACAAGGAGATAGTGCATAGTCAATGTGCTGAAGGGTCACAGCGTAGACCTCTTATGAATACATGAATAATGGAGGCTGCAAAAAAGCTCCCTTATGACCCACCATCTTTATAGGTTATTGCAGTCATGTCCATAAGCGATGACTGTTCAAA
Source organism: Cynodonichthys magdalenae (assembly GCA_031762555.1). Classification (NCBI taxonomy): domain Eukaryota; kingdom Metazoa; phylum Chordata; class Actinopteri; order Cyprinodontiformes; family Rivulidae; genus Cynodonichthys; species Cynodonichthys magdalenae. Next base: position 1,997,868 of record JARVJO010000155.1, read on the forward strand.
ACAGGTTGTTAAAACCCGTCTAACCATACATTATAGCCCACCACTGTTCAGTTACCGTGTCTATTTTCACACAGGCTAAACTAATTCAACCGTCTGTCTCTCAGTTTAAGCGTGCCTCGCAGACAGGGTAGACACCTCGAAGCTGTGATGTAACAACACTTTGGAGCCTCCGGCAAAAATTGGAGCCCTCATCATTTTCAACACCTGTGTCTCGATGGCTGTGTGTTTGTGTGTTTCCACCCATATGCTTGAGTATTTGAGTTATCTTATCCTTTTTATCCCTTATCCCGTCTCTGTTCACATGTTAGAAGCCCCCAGTGTTTCTGCCTTTTATAGTGAGATCATTGTTTCTCTTTAACTGCTGTGTGTTGATAATAGCAGTCACAGTTTGGATGGTGATTGCCTAACATAATGTGGGTTTGCTTTGAGGGAAATAGTTCCTGTTGGAGACTGAAAGCTAGATTTGCATTTGAGTATAATTTCACTGTCTATTTACTAGTTTGTATTATTGGTATGTATGTCAGACATTGATTGATAATAACGCTCAATCCTTTCAAAGTTTTAAGGAATAAAAGATTTAAGATTTCAGTTGTGAGACTGACTCCATAGCTTAAATGGCTTATGCACCTTCAGTGTGAACCTTTAGATATAGCAGAGGCGCATCAAACTGAAGATGAAACTCCAAGCTACAAACTCCAAGTACAAGATTCCATCAGCTGGATTCAGTTTATTAAATTATTTTTCCAGCTGATCTTGGCAAGTTGTGTGGCCAGTTCTTAGGCCGTCTTTTAGGTTTATTGTGATACTAAATGTCATTCAAATGCTACTGTGGTTCCTAAGTGTCCCAAACCATTGTTGTGAAGATATGCTGTAGTGGAAGCATCAGAAATGGTAGGATGCTAATTTCAAGCCTATGATGCAAAGTCTATTTTATTTTTGATATATAGGGTTTTCACAACAACTGAAGGTAACATAGTTGATTGTGGTAAATAATTGAGCTATGTGCCTGGAGAATACATAGTACCCCCTTTAAACAAACAAAAAGCCTGTGGACATCTAAGCATTAATTTTAATTTTTACCAGCAAATAATTGCAATTCTTAAACTGTGACATTATTTCTTGAATAAAGGAACAGATATTTTACATGACTACTTACAAGTATAGGTAAAAAGAAATGTAAAGAGTTCATGTTCGTGCAAACATACTGTACATTCAACTTGATTAAAGATTTTTACCAGCTTGAAGCTGTCCTTAATTTTATTTTTCTTATGGACTATTGTTTCACTATTGTACCTTAAGAGAAAACTCTTGATATAAAATGAACTCTTAGAAATATTTCTCAGGACTGATCAAGATCGTCATCAGCACTCAAGATCATGAGGTTCAATTGGTTTGCCTGCAGCTGAAGTGCTGCTTTTACTGTTGCTGTTGTTGTTTCAATTACCGTGAAAACTGAATTTCCTCAGACCATATTCTGTTGGCAAAAGATAGTTTTTCATCAGACAACGTTATAAGGAATTTATTTTTGTTGGATCAATGGGCCCTCTTTTTGAAAGGGTTGATATATTGTTGGGAAAGAAAAAGGACAAAAACAACCAGCTTCTCGTACCTCAGGCATGACATCTGGCAGATCAAGAAAATAAAAGCACAAAGGAGATGCGAAATGTCAGCCTGGCGTTGTGTGATGATGTACTTGTGCTCGGCAGAGGTCAATGAAGTGAGATAATTGCTGAACTCTGAGAGCAGAGCGCTCAGTGATGCTCCTCTAAATGTCACAGATCTGAAGAACGGAAGGTTTTCTTTGAATCTCTGTGTTTTGAATAATATCCTCTTGAACTCTTAAGTTCTAAATTTGGAAGTGGAAATTGATCCCTTACCATAACATTTATCAGCTGACAGCAGACACATTCACACAGAAAGAAACTCTGATAATTGCTGTTTGCGTCTTTGCAATGTTATAGGTTGAGATGAGTTGCCTTGGAAATGGAGCCATATCTTGCTTCTATCTAATGACAAATATAAATACACAATGTGGCTTTGTTTTAATAGTTATAATCTGTGTCTCAAACCATTATCTACATTCACAGGAGTTGGAGAGAGTGACGGCCTTACAGACCAACCTGCAGCTGGCAGCAGTCATTTGCACTAATGCAAGGAGGTAATGAGGTTCCCTAACATGCTACTGACTCCCTGAAATAGTTCCTCAAACTGCGTCTGAATACTAAGTGCTTGTCTCATAACCACGACAATTTCCCCTCATATAGTTTCCATCTGTTGAAATAGATGATTCTCAGCTCTTTCATAGCACAGCAGAAATGGTTCTGCAATGTGGTGACAGAGCAGGGCAATGGCATTCAGTGCAAGTCCATCTCACCACAAGTCCAAATGCAACCGTGATTCCTGAAAGCATTGAAGCCACACAGCATGTGGCCTGGCCCAAAAAGCCCTCAATTCCCTTTCAAGCCCTGTCATGTTTTGTTAAGAAAGACCAGCCGAATTGTGCTATTTTGATCAGGGGTTTGATTCTCACCTGGGATGCGATATGAAATCTGGATCCCCAGTTTTTATGACCAGAACAAAAGTGAGACACATCAAATGTGAAAATGATTAAACTTAATTAAATTAAAGTAAAAGATCAATATTCACGAGTGAAATTAAAGAAACAAAATTAACCTACCACACAAAGATGGCAGAGTAACTGAAGAGACGAGAGAGGTTAGACTGAAGGCAGAATTTAACAAAGAGCCTTACTTTCTACATTACACTAATTAACCAGCTGTAAAACAGAGAGGTATTTGTCAGCTCCAACCACAAGTAAACTCTCAGGGGCCTTAAAAGTTCACCTAAAATGCTTTGAGACTCGGTTTTATGAATACATTTTTGGATTATATGATCTTCATTTATAGGCAGGTACAAAACAATTTATTACATTTGCATTTAGTCACGTGTGTAGCTGTTGCAACAATCCAAGTCAGAATCGTTTAGTTATTCCATGTCTGCCAGAGCTCTCTTATTAAACTAAACGTCACATATTTACATATCTTTTTCTTGTTGTTCAACTCTCCACATCATGCTTGAATATAAATTGTCTTTAAAATACCTAAAATTTAAATGTCATCTTGGAATTTTTCTTTTTGCGAAGACAACTACGAGGTGCAAAGGAGGGTTTCACAGAGGCAAGCCTGGGTCTGCTAGCCAATCAGAGGAGGCGACAACTGCTGACAGGTCTGCTCAAGTCTCTGAGGACCATCAAGACCCTGGTAAAGTTAACACGTGTTTAAAAATATGAAATATTTTTAAATTCTGGAAACTATCTTTTGCATTACAGTTTCAAAACTCCCTGACATCCATCTCCATTTATGTTCGATGTAGTCTGCTGTATATTGGAGTATAGCCATTATATAGCTTTAGTTTTGGTCAAGAGTCTAGTCACTATATGAGCATATGCAGTAACATCAGTGAAAAGAATCATTATAACTGTGTTTTACAGTAAGATGTGTTCATAGTCTCTTTTTCATTTTTCTTTACCTTTCAGCAAAGAACAGACGTAAGACTGAGCGAGATGCTTGAGGTACTATAATCCCTACAAATGCACACGCATACATACAGAGAAATTCAAAATTGACTCAAAAGGTCAAACATCAGGGAAGATTTGGCATCAAAAGCAAAATCCACACTAATACTAGCTCCTTTAACAAGCATGTATCTGTTGTGAAGGTCAGCTGTAGCGTGTGAAATGTATCTGACAACTGTACAAATCTGTATGCCTCCCAGGACAAACTCTGCGCTGACAACTGTTTTCAGATACTGTAAATGTGCTATATCAGAACAAGATACAAAGAAGACATCATGCATAGCCTACTTTTCGTTTGATCACTGAAGCATTTTTTTCATATAGTGTCATTTAATCCAATTTATTTATTTTTTCTTCATTGAACTGTTTTGGAAATCTTGTATTTTTCTGGAAGTAACACCAAATTATCTTTCTGCTTTCTTCATTCAGGAGGAAGACTATCCAGGTGCAATCCAGCTCTGTCTGGAATGTCAAAAGGCTGCCAGCACCTTCAAACACTACAGCTGCATCAGGTACAGTGTAAACAGATTGATACTCTGATTTAGCTCTGTCCAAACGGGAGAAGTCTTGGACTTATTTTTCTGTCTGGATGGAGACATTTAAAATAGAAATCTGATCTTTCTGAGTTACACCGGTCTGGAATAATCTAATTTCAGTTCCGCTCAGGTAGAATACAGTTTGGACGTTGGTCTTCTTTGAAATTGTTTTTCTTGAAAGGCAGATCGAAGAGCACCAGACGCTTTTGTTTTTTACCCTCTTTTTCTCAAGGTTGGAACCTAATTGATCTGTTTAGAGAACTCTCACAGAGGGACTGATTCCTTCTTTTTCGGCGCATTCATTTCCCCGCTGCTGCTCGGTTTCTTTGGCTATGATGTCAAGATAGTTTTTAAAAGATTTTTCCATCTGCAGACATTGTCAGATAGGTTTTAGCCTGGGGGAAAAAAAAGAGCCTGATCAAGGACATTTTAGTATTTTCTTGCAGCCATCTTAGTTTTCTTTTAAGATAACTTGTTCTGTATGCATCTGGCAGCTTCCAATTCAAGCAAATTACTGTTTATTCCCCATTGAGAAAGCATCCAATTACAAGATTTAGAGACTCTGGCAGACATCCAGTGAAGCATGACGTACAGATGGTTAAACAGCGATACACATTTGTAAAAAGACAGTCCGATAACCTTTGGTGAAGTCACAAGTGATATCTCAGAACATCCGAGAAAAACAAACATTACTGTCATCTGGTTGTTTTACTGTTCTTCCATATCTAACATAATAAACCCGTAAGTCTTTACAATCTTCTCTTTACGAGGTAAAATTTAATTTGAAAATAAAAGAATGAGTCAGTGATTTATGTGTGAAGCAATAGAACATGTCATGGCAATGAAGAAGCTTAAACTATATATTTCTTTTTCACCAAAGCTCTTGGCAGAAAGTTTCTAAAAAGAGATAGATGTTAAAACCACTGAAAGTAAAAAATAAAATAATCTGTACAAATTTTCAACACACTTTTCAGAAAGACCAGACAGCAACTGAGGGATTTATCAGTTGTAGTAAATTTTAATCACTGCATCTTTATAATAAACAGAAAAAACAGCAAAGCCAATTTCATTATAATCCCGCTTGATTGACAGCTGCAAAATTATAATTGATAAGTAAATATTATGTAAAGGTGATTGCTGTGGTGGGAAATAATCATCCTGCTGTTTCTTAACCCGTGAGTTGCTGTTGACTCGTGAATATATTGCATTTGTTTTTTCGGATTAATTCAATTATCATTAATAAAGTTGCATGTTCATGTTGACGCTAAACAAATGCCCTCATTTAAAAAAACGGTAGATGTACTCATTGTTGATAAAGCAGCAACAGTAATATTTTTTGTCATTATTTGTCTCTTTTGCCAAATTATTTTTGAGCGTCTGACGGTTCTTTTGGATAATTTATTAGTTGGAGTTGCTGCTCCAGTTTGATGTAGCCTACTTCTTCTTCATCTCTGCAGTTGCTCCCCTCTGAAGCTCTGGGAAACATAAATTGCATCACTGCCAGTGGTGGAAATTTCACCATAGGTGCCAGATTTTAAACTCCTGTGCAGAGGTTACCTGCCACCTTTGGCAAAGCCTTAAATTTAGTTGTTGCTCACTCAGAAATCCTGCACTCAGCCCTGTCAGGAAGGCTGTCGGTGTAGAAATAATCATGTTAATAAAAAATGAAGCAGAGCTGTGACTGGAAGACTTAAACTTTGGGGTTGTTCGTCCTGTCCACCCATTCCTTTTCTCTTCAAATGCCTGGAATGCCATTAGGGAATTTCATTTTTGGCACTAATGCTCATTTATATTAACAGATGAACGGAAAGGTCAGTCTGACCTCACTGTTTGTGTCATAATTCAAGAATGTGAAGACTGATTATTATTACAGTTTTAAGTTTTACTACATGTTTTATGTAAGCTGCAAATTTAGGTGTGTATCTAAATAAAAATATTTGATATATTATTGATGTTTTTTAGTGTTTTTTATTGTTTTCTTATATAGGCAACTAACTTTGTCTTATTGTTTCTTGCCCACCTGCTGAATAACACTGGCTAAAGGGCCCAGTGTACTCGATCTGAAACCGAACAGTTGACACGCGTGGCACATGACACATGTGGTTGTTAGACGTTAATTTCTGTTCACACCTTTCATAGCTCCTGAGACACACTGTGCCGAGCTCCTGGGATAACCCTCTTGCTGTGGTATACATCACTTCACTGGGTTTCTTCCATCTGGAGTCTACACTGTGGAAAAAAACTAAAATGGAACAAAACGCAGATATCTGCAATTATTTTGTCCACAAATCTGTCCCGTTAAAATTCTCACAATTTTTGTCAGGGATTACTCCGTGCACAACTTCTGTGTTATTTCCATCCAATTTTGGTCATGCAACTCAGACAATGAGAGCTGATTTCAGCAGTTCAAATAGAGTATGCGGAGGCTTTAACACCACTGCAACAAAAAGGCTGTTTTGGACACAGGATGTGTCCAAATTCAGGGGCTGCATCCTTCAAAGGCCAAATTTGTTATCTGAGTACGTCACAGCGATGCACTGAAGGCTGTCCTAATTCGAAGACTTCTCAAAGGCTAGCTGAAGTCTAGACCATCCAAATTCACTTTCGCTTTTTTCTGGTCTTTGCTGTCAACAAAGGACCTGGCCCATGTTGACCAGGTAGGTTTGGTCAATTAAAGGGTGCAACCCCTGAATTTGTCTCACTCAAATCCTCTAAAACATGGTACATTCTTGGCTGTTTGAGTCAGCAAATCAGTGTGGAAGGACTAGCCTCAAAGCCCCCTTGGAGCTCCAATTGCCAACAGTAATCAAAAAAATGTTAAAATTTTTATGTGGGAACAGAGTGTTAATTAGCATTTTTCTTCTTATATGTTATTTATGCATTCTTTCTGATCATTGAGGGGTGCCGGTATAAGGAAGGAGCTGCATCTGTACAAGCAGGAATTCTTGCTGAACACTGACTAAGATTTGTGTCTTTATACAGGAACTAAAAAGATTAGAAGGTGACCTCAGTTTTTAGGTTTAAGTTTGACCTCCAATTGCTTTCTTCAAAAACACAAACATTGTTTTGGAAAAGTTTGGTGGTTTGGATAGTGCTCGAGAATATCTACAAGAAAGATACTGATTTAGCATACTTTTTTGCATGTTAGCGCAGCAAGATGTAAATCGGCTTTTCTGGTGGTAGGTGTTGTTATAAATAGTAGAATAAACAAAAATATCACCTGTTTTTCCTTTTCTTTTTAGATTCAGCTGTAGAGGCTTTGTTCAAAGATAAACAAAGTGTGATGTCAGCTCAATGTTCTTGTCTAAATGAAGTCTATTTTCTTTGATGTGGGTATTTTTGTTTATCCATTTGTTCCTGGCCATTTTGAGCACTGTTATTTCCATGTTGTTAGTGTTCATCTCTCTTTTTTTATCCCTTTTATAATAGTTACTATCTTTTGTGTTCCCCCCCCCCCCAATGGTGTCTTGTAACTGTTCTGTTTGTGGTTTAGTTCCAGTCCCTCTACTAAACTGCTGAGTTGGGACAAACTAAAAGGATCTGCTACACAGGAGGTCATTTCTCCTCTTGGTCTGGGCTCCTTTGGTGTATCTTCATGTTCTGGTTGCCTATGTCTTTGCTTTGTGTACTCCTGGGCCTTTCCTGTGAACATTCAGATGTGATTCCTCAGTAGCGTGGACCTGGATTTTATCGATTCAGTCCTGTGTGGTTGAGCCAGCTTTTTAACGTCTCTGTTTATTTGTTTGTTTATTTATTTATTTTTGGTTGACTGTCATAGTTTCCCTTAAGGATGCTGGCTTTTGCAAGTCTTCTCATATTGTAGCTAAGAACTTTTTGTGCAGTTTGTTAGCAGTGGGAATTACTGGTTGTACACGTTACTACTTACTGTCACTCCGCTATTTCTTATGAATATAAATACTTCCACATGGAGACACAAAAGGGTAATTGACTCTTGTTTTGTTTCCCATTTATTGCAAACTACACATGGGACTCATTTCATCTCTCATTTTTTCTCATCTCCTAACATAACTCTATCCACCAGCTGAAGCCAAGATGCTCCATTAACAGTTTAAGGACTTTTTTTTCTTTGGACATCTGCAGACCCACAAGGCACAACATAAGACGAAGCTGACCTGATAAAACACACAATCAAAGCTGGGTCAGAGGCAGAAAACAGTTGAACAGAGGGCCCTTATGAATGTTGTGTGGGGGAGTCACAAGGGAACTGACTTAGTGTCTTGGGATCTGCAAAACAGTCATAAATTCTGCTGTTGGTATCATTCAGCTCTTCTGTTAGGATGAGGCAAAATCTGAGCCACCACCAAGGATTCATTGACACCTTATGTCTTTGATATCAAGATAGTAAGTTAACTATAAAAATGTGTAGTTAATATAAAATTATTTGAATAAAACAATTATTTGTTGAGATTCAGCATAAAGATAGATCCAAACTGTGACACACAGACTGATAATGGCTTCAAAAGTGTTGGGAATAACTCAGGTTTAAACAAACAAATGGTGTCAGGCAAAAAAAGAGAGGTGAAGAGCGGTGAAGGCATTAGCCAGGTTAAACAGCTTCCCAAGGAAAAATAAGGAAAAGGATATTGGAGAATTCAAGAATGTACTGGCAGGGTAATGGAGGTGAGGAGTGAGCAGTCAGGCCAAAAGACTTGGACACCTGCTGTAGATGAGAATAGACACGCAGGAAAAAGCTTTGGTTAAGCTGAACATGCATTCTGGCAATCTGGACTGAATGGTAAGCAAAGTGAAAATACTATTGGGGGGGTAAAAAACTCACAAAAAATGAGTGGTGTTGACCCACATACATATTCATTTGTGCATTTATACACCTCCTTTAGTAAGATCAGGGTTGTAGGCTATTTCAGCTGTCACATGCATTGATCTGTATTACTTGATTGGACATCGCCTATAGCCACTATAGCTAGTGACGCGCCTCCATAGGCGCCATTACTATTCACTGGGTCATGTTAACAAAACGGTACAGTTCCAATGAGGGATGCACATCAATCTGTCACAAAAATATTCACAGCGCCCTTATTTCTTATCCGATTTCTATATAATATGGCTTAAATTGAAGCTGAGAAAATTGCCCATGTTGTGGTATGGAAAATATGTATTTGCCCAAGAGATAAATCTATAAGGAGTCTGGGAACTTTTTATTATATGTTTTTGTTAATTTAGACTTTCAATGAAAATCTAAAACAATTGCTCTTAAAATAGGAAACTGAAGAATGGATTTACAAGCTCCACTTTATATATATATATAAAAAAAACGGGACATAACGTATGTTGACTGGATAGAACATTGGTATCAGTAATATAGATCTACACCGTTCAGCCTAGTAGTAAAGGTACTTTTACTGTTGTACATCGTATTTACAACCTCCTACACTATTGTCCTAATATGACAACAATATTAATAGAAATATATAATTTGTTAAAACAGAAAATTTGTCTTTGAGTATCAAAATCAAGCTAGCATAACTGACCTACTTCCCGCATTTGTTTTAAAGAAAAACAAATGTAAAATGTGATAACCTTTGATCTTGTGATCTCGTTGTTGTAGTGTTGACAATTTATGGCAAAACATTGCGTTCTTTTTTGATAATCTTTGCGACTGTCTGCTGCATCTAATTTTTACGACCATCTACGGATGTTGTCAGTCAAGACTCAATGCATAGCAATGGCAACTGTGGCATTTATGTGTTCATAAAAAAACCCAAACAGGAGCAGTGATGAGTTGCAGCCTTGTTGAACTTGGGTGGAAATTCTGAGCAGCTTTAAATTAACGCAGCACCACGGAAGCCTGGTTTTTAATTTAGGGCATGATAACTCACATGATGTCCAATCCAGTAATGCAGATCAATGGTCACATGGCATGAAGCAGGTCCCCCCCTAAATTGGTATCAAGTTTATCATAGGACTAGCACAAAGTGAACAACTGAGCAAAACCCCCAGTTCACCAAACATTAATGTCAGGTATATTGGGGGAGGAAACTCATGTATCCAAAGCAAATAAACAGTGGCACAGGAAGAATAAGTACTCTCGTTGCTGAAAAGCCTCAGCCAAAATTAAAATTGTAACCTTCCGTTAGACGACAGTACAAGCCACTACAGGTTTGTGTTTTTGCCTGTTGAGATAATGTTGGACATGTTTAGCATATTTAAGCATAAAAATCTAATTTCAGAAACTGAAATAGGGTTTTATTTTTGTTTTTAGGAAGCCAGGATTTGTGGTGAGGTACTATGGTGCACAATGCCATTGCTGAGGCAAAAAATAAATAAAAAATTTGAACACAGCTGCACACACAAGATTAGAATTCATTTTTCTTGCCACTTATTCTCCAGAAGTCCATTTCAAGGCAAAAGTAGCATCAGGAAAAAAAAAGCAAACGGGCATAATGTCAAGATATCAGTGTTGGAAATTGTTTTGATTACAGCTACAGTATGCCTTGAACTTCTGTTCATAAAAAAACCCAAACAGGAGCAGTGATGAGTTGCAGCCTTGTTGAACTCGGGTGTAAATTCTGAGCAGCTTTAAATTAACGCAGCACCACGGAAGCCTGGTTTTTAATTTAGGGCCCAAGGACTTAACGGCACATCAAAAAAGTGCTTGATCAGGACATTTTACAGATCATCTGAAAAGTAATGTGAGTAACCAGGGTGCTTGTGTAAAGAATATTCCTTAGTGTGCATTTTAATATAATTAATGTAGGCCCAGGACATGTAATTAGTATGGGGCAATTATGTATTTTCAAGGCACATAGTTCAATATATACCACAATCAAGTAACTGTTATTTTCAGTTTTATTAAAAATACTATATATATCAAAAATAATTTTGATTTTGCATCATGGTCTATCTAAATGCTTTGAAATTGGCCTATGTCTCTTCAAGAACCTCGTACCGTTTCCAACGCTCCCGCTTCAGCACGTCTTCACAACAATGCCTCAGGAGAGGGGTGCTCTGTGGGGCAGGAGCTCAGCTGCAGACTGAGCTCCAGGGAGGTGTTTTGTGTAAATAGGTGGAGCTTTGTACCAGAAAGAGTTTAAGCAGCTCCACGTGGTTACATAGGATTTAAGGATTTTTCAAACATGCATGAATGAGTCAAAGCAACACTCTGGGTATGTTTTTGATGGGGGAATGACATTGTAATATTGATACATATAAAGCTCAAAAAAGTTAATTTTGCATAATATCCCTTTTAATGTTTTAACTTTTTTTTTTCAACAACTGATAAACAATGAAAATGGCTGTCAGCTGTTTCTACAATCAATTTTAAATAATAATTGTGCTTTTCCTTTATGCAACAGTGAACTGAATTCTAAACTACAAGACACTCTTGAGCAGATAGAGGTATGTGTTTTCCTTTTTTTTTTTAAATCTCTAATTCTGTTATCTGGCAACGATACCCTTGTAAACAGTTTGAGCAGTGTGTAATGTCTTGTTCTTATCCTGTATATTTTCAAAGGCTTTCATTTGAAAAAGGCAAATTTTACCCCATTTTGACATTTTGATAGTTCAGCTCTGTTGTTGTAGGTCCGTGAGTTATTGACACAATCAGAAAGTCAATATTGTGAGTGTGCAAGCGCAGTAAATTATATTTGTTTCATCTCTGGTCGTGTCTTGATGTTTGTGATAAATGATAATGGAGAAGCAATTATACCTTCACCACTGCCGCTGTGCTCCAGTAGAATAATTGGGTAAAGTTTTGTCTGCACACGAGCGAGATAACATGCAAGCGTGCACATGACGTGACGCCATTTGCAAAGGTTGTTTGTTTACTTATTATCTTGAACCAGTGATCAAGCAATGCAAAACCCTTTAAATCATAAAGGTAAACACTTGAATAAAGCACAGTCCAATCTAAATTGCTTTTAGCATATAGATGTCTCTGGGGTTGGTTCCAGTCCTTGTACCCAGCCAGTTTTAAAGGCTTTAATTATTTATTTGTTTATATTTATTTATTTTTCGTTAAGCTGCTTAACATTGACCTCTAAATCATTTAAGCATAAAAGGCACATACACTCAAAGGATGGAGCGGTGATGTAAATGGTTAACTGAGCAACGAATTCATGTAAAACTACAGCTTTTGCCACATTGTTACTGGAGGTTAAAGTTTAAGTTTCTTTTTCTTTTTCTTTTGCCCGAATAGGTTATATTTTCTGCAAATAGCTCTTTGGAAACAACCTTGTTGGTGAAAAAAATACCATATTTTATGCCTGTAAGAATGTCATACCTTGTTGCATTTTTGATAAATGCAACAAAGAAAAGGCATGAACTCGTTTTGTGTTTTTGTTACAGGCAGCTAAAAAGAAGTCTGAAGATACAACAAAATGTTTTTCTGTTCTTGGTTGTACATTATGTGTCAACACAACACTGGTTCAACCCTTGAGTTGGAGGGGATCTATTTTATTCTCGTGTTAAATGGTTTCATACATTTCTACAAAAAGGGGACTGAAAAAACAAAGACAATCTCCAAAGAAATAAGAAGAAATAATTTTTCAATAACTTTATAAAGCTTAAAGTCCTACAAGTTGGCTTAAACCTTTAAAATATTACACGAATGTCATTAACTAATTATTTAAGGACTAAAATGTGGCTCAAAATGTTTGCAAATAACTTTAAAAATACTATACATCTAATTATCTACTTTTTAAATTAGTTAATTGTATTTCTTCGTAACTGTTCTAATATCCTTGGTACATCAGTCCCAGTCTTTGCTTCACATTCAGTTGCAGCTTTATATCTAAGACTTAATAAAATATTGAATGATGCAAAGCATTTGATCTTTTACTCTCTGAACTTAGCTTAGTGTGTCAAAGTCGATACACATTCCTTCACTTCCCAATTACATATTCATTTTACATTTTTTGCCCTTGTTTTATCTTTTTGTCTCATACTTGGTTATAATTTCACCCACATCCTCTCCCAGTTACCTGCCTTTGGCCTGAAAGCTCTACACTTTCACGTCTGTGTGCCTCTCGATCCCTGGATTTCATGTTGATAATCTCTCTTTCTTTTCCCTCTCTTTTCCTTTTGTCGCTTATCTATTTCTGTCTCCAGGAACAGCTTGATGTCGCCCTGTCAAAGACTTGTAAGCACTTTGATATTTTGCACTACACCAAGGTCCAGCGGGCCTACTCGCTCCTCGGCAAAACACAGGTCAGTGCTTTGACTACATGTCCTTGGGAGTGTCTAAATATAGCTGAATGTGATGGTCTGCTTTTTGTCTTTAGTTGCTGCAAAAGTCTTTATTTGTGTCTGTCTTATCCATGAGAATAAATACTTGCAGTTTATAGAAACAGTGTGACAATATCTTTAAATCAGTTGCTCTTATTAAATTGAATTATGTTCAATTGATTTGCATTCTAATTAAGTCAGTACCCTACACCTCCTCTTTTAGCTTCTAAATTTGAATAATTCAAAATTTGTTATACAAAGTTAGTTTGAAGTCTGCAAACAAACGTATCATAGAAATAATCGTGGTTCTTTTTCATTAGCATCATCAAAAATGTTGTTTTTTTTTTAAATTTCAGCACAGAGCCCGACCGATGACATTGTATTAAAAAAAAAAAGTGTGACCACGAGATAACAACTTGTGACCATGAGTTAATTCTTGCCGTCGGTTCGATGCAGAGACAGTTTATTGTTAACGTGGACAAGTTTGAGTTGATTTCATTTTATTTTAATATGGGAATAAATGACATACCTCAGTCATTTACATTAGGCATAAAGTAATTCTTAGCATTATACTGTATGTTGCAGCTATAAGACACAGGTGACAACTGGAGTTATTTTTGTTCAAAAAAGCTTTATTTTTATTAAGCTCAACACTCTGTAACTTTGCTGCGGATGGAGTTGGCCTTATTTGTAGGAAAAGAGTTAAAAAAAATTCCTGACACATTTAGGATGTTCAACTTCAACTCATAAATACTAGCACTATGAAAAATGAACCGTTTTGATTGAACCATGGATACTCTTTGTTAAACAAACACACACAAAAAAAAAAGAAGAATAAGCATGGAGTACCTTTGAGCAGTTGAACACAAAGACAGAATATTCATATATAATCTGACTCCATTTCTCTCAAAGAGACACAGCATGCTCAAAATTATCTTGTGGCCACATGTTATTTACCTCATGGCCGTTCATTAAATAACATTTGGCCACACATTATTTGTTTTTTAATCCAGAGTCACCAGATGGACTCTGTAGATTTACATAAAAATTACTAACATTTTTTTCAAAGCTTACTTAAAGGAAAAATATGTTCAAAATGGTTCATAGCTAGTTAAAATATTTGGCTTTGGAGCCTTTTTGCTTCATCTGACAAAGGATTTACTGAATTTTGTTTGAAATAACCCCTTTATTTCCATATTTGTTTATATAAAGCAATGTTTACAGACCTGACCCCCCACCCCACCCGCACACACACAAACACACACTTTTTTTTTAATTAACTAAGATCATATTCAAACAAAGCCAGGAAGGTTTTTATGTAGATTTTGTGAAATAGGAATGCTTTCATGGCTTAAATCTACATTTGCTAAATGCTGTTTGAACCCTATTTTAATTCCTTCTTGCAGCTCCTGTGCTCTTTGCGAAGACATATCAGTTATCCACCTCACAGGTGAACTGCAGCCCCAGGCAGAGGTTTTCATTCTCTAAGTGCTTCTGTAATTATCATGCACTTTTAGCACCGTTAACCCTGTCACAATAAAGCATTACTGTTGTAATTGCAGTTATTTGAGATATTTTTGATCATGTCTGCATAATTTAGATAATTGTCCTTATTCCACAAAGTCACACTTTTTTGCCATTATTCTTTGTGAAAAGTTACATAATACTGACTTTGTGCAAGAAATATAAATTGAGAAAGCCCTTGAAATAGTTGCTCACTGTTTTTTTTTTAATGAGAATTGTTCGATTTTAAACCCATTACAGCCCGAGGCACATGGATGTATTTCTTCTCTAAACAGCATGTTTCGTCTCGTTTCCTGAAAGAATATTTCAAGCTCTTTCAACGAACACAACCACGCCGAATCCATGGCATCATTTTTAATGCCAACATGTTTATTTTTTACTGTCAGTTATCTGTCAGCCAAAACTGAATTCTCTAAATAAAGCCAGAAAAATTTATGAAAAGATTTTCAAATGTCAGAACAACAAAAGATATGATGGCACAAACATTTTATAATGAAGCTTTTATTAAAAAAGTATTTTATACTGAAAATTGCAACTTCACTGGTTAAAACGCTGCCTTCTAGTACTAACCTTTTTCTGACTGTTTATTTTAATTGTTTATACTAATAATTTCTAAGACTAATTGAATTAAATGCTGTAGAATCAGTAGTTCCAGATTTGGAGTTCATGCCAAGCTTCTAGTGGTTTGGGAAGATTTTTAATATAAAAATATTTACTCACTCTTTTAACAGTCTGGTTGATGATTAAGCACATTAAATTCTGGTATTAAATATAAATATTTTCTAGAATTGCAGAAAATCACAAAGGAGAAATAACTGAAACAAACAGCCTAAAAGTACTTCCAAAGAAACTAAAAGGCAGATGCAGGATCAGGTGTTTAAAATCATCCTCACGCTGAAATCGAAATGTGCAATTGAAACGGAAAAAGACAACAATGTCTAAGACAGTTGGAACAGTTCTGAGATGTTTTGTCTTCCAAATTAACTCAATTCACAGCATGATACAGCAGAAATTCATATTTTATTGATTTTTATACATATTTAAATGACCACTTCCTATTTTTTAGACACACCTTGTAATTGGAGCAAAACCAAGCAACAGATTGTCAAAAACAATCTTAAAATCTCAATAACGGACGGACAAATGAGTTTATTTTGGTTGTTAGGTCTTAGAAATGATTTTTGAATTGTCATGAATTGTTTTATTACTGTGACATTCAGTAATGACAGGTGCATTTTTTTCTGAAGCCTTCTCTGGTATATACCACAGTTTATTTAAACATATTATTTTCTTCAGTATTATTTACCAACCAACATTTATCTGAAGCAGTGGAGCAACTATTATAGAATAAAATTTGCTCCATTTGACAGCGTTAGTCTGGTTTGTGCTATTTGTCTGATTAACTCAGGAATATGAAATCAAAGAGGATCTTATCCACCTCAGCTTAATAACAGAGAGGTGATTATTTCCCTAGTAGTTACAACTTGCGCCAGTGATGATGTCAGTGAATACTCAGCATGCCTCTCGACATCAGGAGGCATCCTTGAGGTGCAGACTGCGTCATTTAGGCTCGTTGAGAATGGATTTATTATTTTTTTTGTTATTGTTGCTGGGATGAAGAGCCTTTTCAGACACAACAGCATTGCCATTTTCCTGAAGTGCTTGTTGTTTGAGTTTGTTTGTTACACCCTCTTGACATTCACGTTTTTCTTAGTCTGGACCTCGCTTCTACTGCAGTTTCCCACATGAAGTGTTATTTGTGTGCGCACACTTTATAGACCACTTTTTGTTTGTTACCTTTAGGTTAGATTCAAACGAATTGTCACACACTGTTCCACCTTCACAAAGCATTTTTAAATTCTGTGTTATTCCTTTTTTATATGTTTTTGACCTTCCAGTTGCCTGTTTTAGTATTAAGAACCTGCAGAATAATCAGTCTACATGCCTGTGCAGTTTAATGTGATTGTTTTTGTAGATAGGTCGCTGGAGATCAGGTTTATTGTGTGAATGCTATTAAGCATTCAAACTATTGAGATGATCCATTTTTCTTCCACACCTTTGTCGGCACATATCTTGTTCCGCAATTTTTGTGCTATTTCAAGAATTTTTATATCAAAACTTTCAGCTCCTTTAATGCTTTTTGGCAATGACTTTTGGTATTTAAGTAATTGAAACCTTTTGAGATATCTAGCCTTTTCAGCCATTTTGTTCTCATTGAAAATGAATGGAGCTGTCTTCAACATATAGTTTAATTTTTCTTGCACTTTTCACCTTTTGTTCTGATTCTGCTTTTGTTAACTTCTTGGTGCTAATTTCAGCTTCCTTCAACTTTATTTTGGTTGCTATTTTTATCTCTTTTGCTTTTTCAGCTTTTCCTCTAAATTTATTTGAGCTTTGTTTCTGCCAATTTAAGCTCTCTATGCTTTTTTCAGCTGTTTTCTGAAATTTAAGCTACTTTTAAGCTATTCTCAGCTAATTTAAACTTTTTTCAACTAAATTCATCTCTTTGTAATAATACTTCTTAATTTATGAAACGTGCTCTCTCCATTCTCTTTATTTCTTTGTGTAAGATTTAGACCTTTTCAGCTACCTTTGACCTACTTTTCTGCTAATTTTAGCTTTTTTTTGGCTATTTAGCAAAAACCTGCAAAATTTTTGTACAGCTTTTTTTTCTGCATAAACCTTTCAGCATTAAGCATTCAAACTGCATTTTTGCAGAAAATGCTTATTCTCTAGTTATTATGTTGTTTGCCACATCTCATCCAGGCTTTGTACAGGAAATGATTTTCATGCTGCCTTCAGTTCAAATGAGGTGAAAGTCCCTTTAAAAACAAGAGCAAGAAATGTTTGAATTACTTCTGTTGCATCCGGGAAGTTAAATGAATGGGAGAGAATATTTCTTGGGCAAGAACTTGCGTTAAAAAAAAGAAAATCTAATTATGCTTTAACACCACTACCAGCTTAGGCACTGCTTGATGCTGTTCCCATGTCTCTTGATTCTCTGATGTCTTCGTTTCTCAAAGTGTTAGTGAGAGAGTCAATAAGGGGGAAAAAATGATTATTTTTTTAAATAGAAAATATTTCATTAAAGAATACAGCATTTGTTTAAACACTGACAATACAGTGTGGGGATGCACATTTGCTCTGTGTTTGGAGCAAAAGATGTTATGTGTTTCCTGTTCAGAACCAAATGCAGACAAAACAAAATGTATAGATATTTGTTCAACACTGTAGCACTTTAGTGTTTTCAGTAATCTAAAAAAAAAAAAGAAAGAGAAAAAGAAACTGCATCAATTCTGCTTGTTTTTCAGTGTCAGATAGTGTCACTGCTAAATAACACCATAGTAACTCATGATGTAAACAACCGGCAGCATTTGCTTTGGATAATAAATCAACTTATTAAACAAGGTGTTTTGTGGAAATATAATTTTATCATTCCTGCAAAGAAAAATCACATTTGTTCAATAGTATTTGAAGGGTTTGTTGTTATTTCCTGCTTATATGTGAAGACAGGGTCAGGTAATGTTTTGAATATGTCAGAATTATCACCATTTTATATGTTTTGTGTAAATAGTTCTAATGTAAAGGCTAAAGATATTCCATCTGTGACATATAATGCCAGTGGAGCAAAGCAAAAAGCTTTTAAACCAGTTACTGCTGCACATAAATACTGCTTTAATTCAAACTCGGCATCCTTTTCATGCAGAGTTGAGGATTGTAGGTAATCAGCTAGAATGACTTACACAAGTATGTTTAAAAAGCTAACATGGAACAATATTCAACCTACGCATTCTTCTCCTACATGGAGGTTGAATGATTATTGACTGAAATTCAGTTAAGGGCCAAGAACCACAGACTCATCACAAAAATCATAAAAACTAAAAATGGAAGCACTGCAGAAACACAAAAAACATCTGCAATAAATGAGCAATCTTACTTATTACTTATATGACAGACAGGTGGATATGATGTTTCCTGCTCTCAGGTCGCTTGTCTCCAAGAAATTTGATTGATTCTTCTTCTTATATATTTTATTGGTGGTTTGCAAAAAACTGAATGGTGTTCATTACCACCACCAACTGGTACAGAGAATTTGATTGGTTATGTCTACTCTACAAAAGAAAATATAAACTATAAAAGTTGAGCACAACTAAAATGATGTTTTCCTCTATGTTGCGGTATGTGACTGCAGTGTGTAGCATACTCTTCGCTCATTGGTCAGTCAATGAAACCCTCGTTGGTTGGTTGTAGCGACTGCGACAAATGTTGAACATTTTTCAACTTTCTTGCATCAAGTCGCAAGCTCGTGTGTGCACGTCTACGTGGACGAACTCAAAATTTCACACAAACACATTTTGCAGGTCGTTTGGCTGGACGAGGACAAGCAATTGTCACCTCTTTGCCCAAGCATACGAGGGAGCGACGTCACCTCCCGTTAGTCTAGCCCATTAAACTGCAAACAACCGTGAGGCGGACGCAGAACCATATTTTAACATTTACCGTGCAACATGTTCGAGGCTATTTCAAAACATCAAGTGTTAAATTTGTGTTTCCGTGAAGCTCAGCATAAAGTTTTGTCTCAAACTAATCGACATCTTGATGTTACACTTTTTGTAACGGTCTGTTTTGCACTCTCTCTGCAGACTGCTATGGATCAGCTGCACATGCACTTCACCCAGGCAATCCACAATACAGTGTTTCAAGTTGTGCTGGGGTACGTTGAGCTGTGTGCTGGGAACGCCGACACCAAGTTTCAGAAGATGCAGTATAAAGATCTTTGCACGGTAAGGACATGACAGGAGTGTAAATACGTTTTTTGTGTTTAAATCCTGTTTATCTAACGCTCAGTCTGCCGGTCAGCATTTGACCAATTGCTGTAACTCCAGGCATTTTTAAGGGAAACTGAAATATCTGATAAAATAATGTGAAACGGTGTTATACCCAAAGACACAAACGCACAACAAGCTTGCATTTTCACTCACAAAACATCCCTTCAACATTTGTTACGTCTCACAGCTAAACTTAGTGCTTTATTTCATGATGGGGGATTTCTTCAGAGATCGCTCACAGGGTGAAATGAAGAAGGCGAGGAGAGCATGAAGAGAGTGATTGAGGGCATTGTAGCCCTTCACCAGATAATTAATCTTGTTCACTAAACAGAACAAATGCACTGCAGTAGTGGCACTTTTTGACTGACCCACACATCTGTCTTTTTTTTCACCCTCAAAAAAAAAGAAAGAAAAAATTTAAATTAATCTCATTTGCGCATCCAGCAAGCCATAATGCATCGCAATATTGTCAGGAATGAGTGATATTGCAGCCCACAGAGTGAAAAAAGGGGAAAAATGGAGGTAAATGTTGTCCTTTCATGAATGTACTTCACCATGACCTTTTTAACTTTATATTTGGCATTGGTGTTTGACAGCACAGCATTTGCCAGGGGCGTTACCAACTGTGCTCATGTCAGTAATGGCCTGTCCTTTACCTCTTACCTTTGTATTACCTCTCCTCGCCATCACCCGCTCATCTGTTCCTGTTTATGCATATTTTCCTGTCCTGCTGTTCTGAGGTGGCCTTTGAGGAAATTGTCTTTGCCTGTTTGTCAAGAGACTGTTTTTAGTTGTTTTGTTTTTTCTTCCTTTTTTGCATTTTTGTTTAATGTAACATGTAGAGTATTTTATATTTCTTGTTATTTTATGTTTAAAGCTGTGTCCTTTTCTTTCCTTTTTTTTTTCCTATCCTTGGCTGCCTTGGAAGCTATGTTACAGATCTGAGTAATGGTGTGCATGAAGCTGTGCACTAGTTACAGATGGATCCCTGTGTCGGGTTGGGTTTGATAGATTCCCTGTCAGCAGGACAGCGTGTTGCCTGGATGACTCCGCTCACGCCACAACTGAGCCCACTTGTTTACGATGTACGCCGAATGTCTCAGGACTGCCAGGCTGTTCTGTTCCAGTCTCAGCTGTGTGATGATGACGAGTAGGGCAGCACATCCTCACACACAGTTGCACACTAAAATAATGGGCACATCAACACTGACACGTACCAGTGAGAGCCTTTTCAGTCTCTCTGCAATTACGTAGTATTTTGGGAAATCAAAGACTATAATTTAATGACTCTTTGAGGTAGATCATATTCTTACAGCTACAAAAAATAACAAGAGAGAACATGTCATGTTTAAATATGATATCAGAGGCTGGAGTTTCTTCAGGAATTAGTTTTTTTTAAGATTGCAATGTACTTTAAATGCCCAGTTTGTCCCTGAGTGAGGTTGTTTTTTATTTTGTTTCATAAATGTGACCCATCACATCAAAATGAGGCTTAAGTGTAAAAGTGGGATGTGGAGAAATTAGCAAATATAGTGCTTTGAATAAAATGCTTGCAAAAATAACATTTTGTCAAAATATAACTAATAAATGTCTTATCAATGTATCATTTAAATGAATTGTCTGAAATATATTCCTAAAAAAAATTTTCAGACAAACTTTTTTGAGGTTTAGCAACAAAAAAAACATTTCTGAGGAAAAAAACCCTTAACATTTTGAGATTTTCCCTTATGAGCGATCAAAGCTTTTGTTTCTTTCCAGCTGGGAAATCTCAATTCTCAAATACTATTTGAGGTTTCTTCTTTAAAATTACATTAAAATTACAAAAAATTAGGATTTAGACCAAATATTTATGTATTATCGTAACCAACAAGACAAATTAAATCATATCTCTGGATCAACTAATAATAACGGGATGATCTACGTATCAAAATGTAGCTTTTAAAGCCAGGAATCTGAAAATGTTATTGATAAAATATTGACTTAATGACTATATTGACTTAATCCTCATTTTGATGTGATGGGTCACAAATGCACTTACTGTTGGTTTACAAGGCTTTTTGTTATCCTCCATAAAAACACCTGGGATAAGTAAATCAACACGTTTTCGGAAAAAAATATAGTTCAAACAATGAGATGATTTACTTTTAAACTCAACATTGTAGTCAAATTTGCCAATGAAGCTGCAATGTTGTGAACTAATGGTCGCATCTCATTGGCTGTTGAAGAAAGGGGGGCACCAATTTCCTTAATTTTGGGAGATCGGAGATTGGCCGATACTTGGATAAGATCAGTAGAAAGGATCTGCTTATCATCTACCTCCAAAAAAGTCAGAAAATCAGCCACCGTCCCCTTTTGCTCAGACAGTGTCAGCTATTTAAAAAATTGGTATGGACCAAAATCAGAATCGGCTGGTCAGATTTTCTTTAAATCTGTGATCGTTCAGAAAACTGCAGTTGTTACACCCCTAGTTAAAGACTTGTTGGTGACTCAAACTAGATTCAATATTGCGAGAAAATAAGCAAAGTTTGGTTGCATTCGCACTGAATTCTGACTATTTAAGATCAGCGAGCTTTCTGTGCTGCCAGTTTTTGAAAATCACCGAGTATTTTCATGTGCCTGGTTACCAAACTGCAATCGTGGCCTTTCACATTATTTTTGTTGCCCACCACATCGCTCACATCATACCCACATCTAGCTACCTTGGAGTACATTTTTGAAAGGATGATGGGCAGATTTGGTCCATGCCTGCGTCTAAAACAATCTCTGGCACTGTTAAGACGGGATGGGGTCGCCTGTGACAAATTTGCCACACAAATGTTTTGAACATGTTGAAATTTGAAGCCACAAAACTGCAGGCCTCTGTGACTCAAGCAATGATATTTGAATCTCCTGCAAATGTTTGGAGACCTTCTAGACTCCCTTATGAATGTTGTTTAACGACAGTTGCAGCCCAGTGAGATGTAATAACTGATTGTATGGACCTGTAGTAAAAGACAATGCAGTTTTCAGAGTGTTTTTCCCTAGACAAATAAAGAATATGAAATTGTTCCAGCCACTTAACTTCCCCTGAAACCACCCCTTAGTTATAGGTTTTAAACATTCAGTGGAAAAGGGAGCACTGAGAAAGGTCAGTTCTGACTGGGAAAGGGTCTTATTAATTTTACAACAGTGTCTCATTATTGGGGAGTTCAACTTTTTTTTTAAATTCAGTCCTCTGGCTTGACTTTCTTTAATTTTTCTTTTTTTGTAGATACATTTATGGTAGTTAATTTTTTTAAAAATCATAGTTTTTTAAGGAGAAGCTAGTATGTTGAAAGCTTTAAGATGATGAAATATCTAGTGATCAGTTTCATGTTCTCTTGCACAGAGTTGACTAAAACTGACCTTCAGGTCTGTGCAATGTCTAACATACACTTCATTTTATGAGGCTGGATGGGGAATGGTTTTCTCTTATCAGTAACAAAATTAATACTGCAGCTGTTTATCAGCATCAATCATATTTTTCTCAATATGATTGTTTCAGATGATTAGAATCATCGGACAAGGGTTTCCAATTCCGCTGATCATTTTCTCTGTAAATGTTTAGAATATTTGTACATTTAAAAGACGTTTGTGTTTTGCTGAAGCTGATTGATGTGATGCAGCAGGTGTAATAATGTTGAATCTATAATAAAGTGTAGAAAGCAGTAAACCAGTATTTCCAGGTCAGATATACATCAGTCAGACCCTGCCTCAGAATGTAAATTTAATAGTGTTTTAGTCCTGGGGACCCGTCGTGTTTTTACCTAAACAAATCATGACTCAAAACTAATGATTCAAAATCAAATTTGATGTCAACATTTATTTGTTGCATTAACAAATAACATCAAGACAAGTTAAAAAATTTAAAAGCTTGTAAAATGACCACAATAAAATGCAAAAACTAAAGGCTGGGCCTTCATCTCTATATTATAGCTGTTGGGATCTCGCTGACGAGGACATCATTGTCAAATCCTACTATTTTTAGCTCCGCTGAATCACACTGTTGGACTCAGGGGTTTACAGTTTTCACTTTAACCTAATACATGGTGGTAATTGTGCTGAAAAAGAAGGAGTTAAAGTAATTTCTCACCAGGATTTTGATGCAGGTTTTGTGATAAAATACTGAAATGTGAATAACACCAAATGTCCTCACCCAGTTTTTTCTCAATGCAAGTTGTTTTTCCTCTCTCTACTTGTGATTTGATTCGTGGGTTTTTGTCATTTAGGTGTTTGGTAACCTTTGGCATGGTAATCATATCATCACACATTTTTTGCTGGCGTCATGACAAAAAAAAAAAGGTTGCACACTTTCATTTGCTGAAGAACCTAACAAGCCCAAGTGAACAGGAATGGAAGATAGAATCCATGTGTTGCACACATGGGACCGTGAACACTCTGCCTGCACTGCCTTCGCTTCATTGAGCAAAAGTGGCAACACATGCACCATAAAATTCTTTCCCACAACCAAACAATCCTGGGCCACCGTGACTTCACTGTAATAAAACACCAACTTTCTTCATGTATTTTATTTCTGTCTTTTCAGATTTGCTTATTCTGGTGGTGAAATGTGTTGTCATGGCTTTGTTTTGCACTTCTATACTGGGTTCTGAATAATTTTAGTGTAAAAACTGAGGTAGACAAGAATCTGGTTACTAATCTTTTGTTATAAAAGCTGTACCCCTAGCTGCATGAAAAATCACAAAAAATGACAGAATATATCAACAATTAAGCTGTCAAAACACCTTTTTAAGAAAATAAAAAAAATGTAATATTCCCGGAGTCTTTTAGAGGTGCTGCTGATTGAAAAGCACATTATCCTTGATGGGTAGAGTGACAGTCTTCCAAGCCTACGTCCTCCACCTCTCATTACTGTACTTGTTGAAAAGAATGTGAGCATTAAAGTTTTATGGCAACTTCTGTGAACAATGCATTTATTTAGTTCATTACTATTCAACAGATTTATCTCAGTTGTGTTTTTCGACGTGTACATCAAGCGTACTCGCACACAAAGAGGACAGCGGCGTGTGGTTGTAGCTCAGGTTACATCCTCTCATTAAGCCTCACTGAGGACCTTTAACCCACACACTCAAACACCTGTCACCCCGGTGGCTTGGCAACATGCTCCTGTGATCAGCCTGGCTGGGGGGCAACATGGGATGTCAGTGTAGGATGGGTTTTCTGTGACGCGGCTCATTACCTTTTTCCAGGCATACTTGGAATTTTAGTGTTTGCGTTAATTTCTTTGTTTTTAAACTTTTGTAGTTGCTGATTTTCTGTAATTGCAACTATAAATCATAACTGTCACCTTACTAACCTTGTAAGTTATATCATTAAAAGCATTTTTCTAACAAAAAGAAAAATCAGGTAAAACTTGCTTGAAAAGAGGAGCACAAGCAAAGGAAAATGAATCCAATAAATTCTAATGTGGATTGTGGAAAAATGGCAACATCCGTTGCAGAGGCTGCTTTCTGAGAGCCCATTTAGTTATTATACAAGCGCTCTCTGTGAGAATTTTTATAGAATACTAATTTAGCAAACCGGCTTTGTTTTGTTCGGAGTCATGGACGAAATGCAGGGTTACAGCCAGAGCAGGTCCACAATTCGTTACAGGGACAAACAAAAACACACATGGGTCTACAGGTACTGTAAAACTCTTGAATAAATTTAAATTAATTAAACTCTTGATTCATTATCACACTGCTTGTTCAGTAACTGTAAACCTGTAGAAAGCCATAGATTTTATTTCCTTCTGTTCATGGTAAATAGACTTTACTTATATAGCACTTTTCTATCCAATTAGGATACTCAATGCGCTTTACACTATTGACCCATCCACACACATTCATTTAGCACTATACAAGATCTCTCTACAAAGCTAATACAGGTGAGTCAATATATAGGGAGTAATCAGTGCTTTAAATTACACTTATACACTGATGGGACACACATCAGAGGCAGTGGGGGTTTAGTGTCTTGGCCAGGGACACTTCGATATGTGATCGATTAGCCAACTGGTAAATTTGGAAAAAAATGGACTACAACTAGATAATAAAAAGTGCACTTTTAGTTATTTTAATAGCTTTAAAATTTGTCATTCAGTGGAAAATAGGACAAACTGGACTTCACTAACTTAAAATAAATGCCCAGTGTGATTATAGTTAAAGTTTTATCATAGAAAGATATCTACTCTTACATACACTGCAAAAAATTAACCATCTAAAATAAGTATAAAATACTAGATTAAAGTCTGGATATTCTCAAATTAAGTGAAAAAATCTGCCAGTGCAGTAAAAAAATTGCAACTTGGTGAGACTCATTGAAATAAGGAAACATTTCCAGACTAGTAATAGCATTAATAATCCAACACATTCTGCTCACGCTATCAGTCTCGAAACGAGATGAAAAATATATTTTTGCTGGATATAAGGCTGTTAGATGGACAATTTTTGAAGTGAATTTATTCACATGTGCTGATAAAAAAATCTGCCAAAAAGATCTGAATAAAACAATTTTCTAAATGATTTCCAGTTGGTGTTTAATAAAATGCTAAAAGTGAAACACTCCACATATTGTGTGTATGTAAGTTTGTAGCTACTGCTGCTTTTTGTTTACCCCGGTTTAAATTCTTTCTTTTAACATTTACTCAGTATTTGCTTTAGGAGAAAAAGAAATCCTTCATTCTTTAGTCTTATTTATGTGACAAATAAAGTTGAGCCGAGTTATATTTTGAGGCTGAAGGTCACCTCTGTGAGCAGTTTTGCTGCGGTCATATTTTTTATTTTGTTGTTTTGCTGTGAAATGTTTATTTGCAAATAATTTTTATTGTCAAAATCAGGGAGAGGAAACTTGGTGATTGTGTGCAGCAGACATAATGAAAACTGCAACGTTTTAGTTCTTAAAAAATATCCAAGGGAGGTATTAAAGTTCACAATTGCAGCACACATGACGGTTCTTTTTTAAGTTTCATTTATTTTAGCATATTAGCATCCAACAGAGAAAATGAACGTACTTTACGTAATTATATTATTTAACAGAAGTATTTACATCACATTTTTTTCCTTCTTTTAATTTTAAGTCTGTCAAATAAATGCTCCATGACAAGGATGTTGATTTTTTTGACTTTTTATTCTCTCAGAGAAACATTTTGGCTCCTAAAAGAACATTTTTAATAGCCGTGGATTTTTGCCATTTGGGCCTTTCAGTTGCATCAAAAAGCAGATTTGTAGTGAACTTGATGTCTGATGGTAACCATTAACTCTTTCTGAGTTTACAGTCGTCAATCTACTTCAAATGTTTTTCTCTGAAGTGTTCTGTTACGAGATCATCCTATCTCGCTGGTTTGTCGGTCATGATTTCTTCAAATGCCAGATTAGAACAAAAACAGCTTGAAAATGTGGAACTTTGCTCGGGTTACTTCTTTAACAGTTCGAATGTTCTTGGATCTTCATTGTTTTGCTGTGTAGTCATGATTGTGTTGGTCTTTTGGCCTGTAATTTTAGTGTTTGCAAGAAACGCAATTTAGAGAAACATTTTCATCCTCATGGTGTAAACAAAAGTATGGCCGCTGTACACAGTGTTTCATCTGGTTGTGATTAATTTGTTTCCGAACATGTTGGCAGGACTCTGCTGGCTGATTGTAAAGTCTCGAACTGCAGCCGGTGGCTACCGTTGTAGCAGCTGAACTTAATTGGATCACATTTTAATTCTGCACACATATCTTTCCAGACTGACCAAAGAACTGTAATTCAGTGTTAGTAAAACTTTTTTTTTTTTAACGGAGTTGGTAATTAATTATGTTGCTTTCTTAGACACTTTAAAATTTATGAAACAAAATATGTTTAGGTGAGCATGTGTTGTTTGACTATTAATATGACTGCTAATAACACCACACAGGTATTAACTCTTAATATGTCATATATCTTATTCACTGCCGTTCCTATTTGACTAAAAGAGATTAAAAAATAAAATTCTAGAAAATAATTTAAAACATGTTTTTAATAACTACATCAAATTCTATTTGTAATAATTAGGATGCTTTGCTAATAATAACTAGTAATAACTTTCTCAGAGCTCACAGACAGTGTTATTATAATGTAGTTAGCATCGCAGTTAGATGACACAGAAAAGGACGTTTTATCTTAAAAAAACACTGTTTGACCTTGTTTTTTTTTTTCTTTCATCCCTTTGTCTTCTGGCAGCATATCACCATTGAAAGCTACATTCCCTGCCTGACGGATCTCTGCAAGGCATTGTGGGAGGTGATGCTGAGCTA
This sequence comes from Cynodonichthys magdalenae, assembly GCA_031762555.1. Classification (NCBI taxonomy): domain Eukaryota; kingdom Metazoa; phylum Chordata; class Actinopteri; order Cyprinodontiformes; family Rivulidae; genus Cynodonichthys; species Cynodonichthys magdalenae. The sequence continues at coordinate 2,025,828 of JARVJO010000155.1, forward strand.
TTACCGCACCATGCAGTGGCACGAGGAGCATGACAAACAGGATGCCGCACCCACTCCTGGTAGGAGTTTTCCCACTTTTTCATTGTTTCCACTAAGAGATTATCTGAGTGCAACACCACCAGCTTTAGACTCTCTGATACCAAACCCGGTGCAGTTCTCTGTAAAAACAGTTCCAAAGTAAACAGTGCAGCAGTGTCCTCTCACATTTTTTTGACTCTATAGAGGGAATAAAAAAAATAATCTTCCTCTCAGTCTCACCAACTGTTAGGAACCAGTTTGTTTGGCATCTCTACTCCCCCTCCCCCTTTTTGCGTCTTCACTCTTTAAATCACCTTTTGTCGTCTGCACTCACAAACATGTGCTCCCCGTGCCTTTAGAAAGTATGAATTTTGTAAAGATCTGATGAAAATAGGTTCCCATTATTTCACCTATGAGAATTTTTTTTCCCCTTTTGATTTCCTCATGTAGGTCATGGACATTTTAATTAACTGAAAGGGATGGCTGAGTCTTCCTGTATAAAAATAAAAAAATAACAGAATTTATGTGTGCTAATGCTATATGGTTCTGCACACTATAGAGGTACATGCACTTAAGTGGAAAATGTTTTACAACCTGTGCTCTTTCTTCACTCAGCAGGTTGATGATTATGTTTTGCAAGAAAAAGGCATAACAGCTCAGGATCCATTTTATCACATGCAATAATAATTATTTTACATCATGATGAAAATAAACAGGAGCAAAGAATCACAAATTATAAAAATGTTCAGTGCAGTTAAGAGATATTACCACATCAATTGCAAGCCCCAAAAAGTGAAAAATTCCAATTTATTATACTATACAACTTTAAAGCACTTTTAAAACAATACTGTTGGCCAAAGTGGTGAACATTATTAAAAACAAATAACAGCAACATAGAAACAATAAACAAACTACTGATTTTTTTGTTTATTCCATTTTTATTACAGGTACAACCAAACCTATACAATTTGATTTTAGAAAAATACACAAACTTTTTATTTTTATATTAATCTCATTATATGAATAGATCTTTATGAAACAAATACACCATTACAGCCCACTAATCCAGGAAGGATGATGGTGCACTACATCAGTCCAGAGTCAGCCAGATGTGGAAATATCAGAGGCACTGTTGCCAAGGCAGCAGCAGCAGGCTCCACGAGTAGCTCTTTTTTTTTCACTTAGGTACCTAAAAAAATGCTTTATTTCAGTTTATTGCACTTTTCCTATTTTAACACGTGTTTAGCATGATATACTGTATTGCTACATATTGTTGCATAAATGGCATTATTCTCCCTTTTTTTTCCCTGTACATTATTCATGTGATGAATTGACATTGGCACAAAAGATGTCCTGAATGGTTGGTGACATTCATTATTCTCACACGGCTTCATTAGATGTCATCTTTCTTGAAGGGGAAACTGTATTTACTCTGATTGGACACATTTGTCATCTCACTATTTGAGTGGTTGTCACATGTGTCCTCAGTGTGGAGGTGACCTCAACCCCAGTGTTCTTTTGGTTTTCACCTTTTTTTTAACACTTGTTTTTACAAAAGTGGGAGGAGCTATCTTGGAGTAACAATGAAGAGAGGGAACACGTTTTTTATCATGAATGATGGAAAGTATGAAGTCGAGATCCACCATGAGTCGTCCAGCTTTGCTTTTTAGATTTTTCCATTCAATACAGTTTAGCCTGTTGAAAAATTTTAAGTCAACCTCAGTTTTTTACTTTTCTTTTGCAAAACAGTTGCAGGTTTAAGCACAGTAGTTTGAAAGCATTGAGAAGTCAAGGTTTTTTAATTTACTTTGAATGACAGAAATCTGTTACATTTTCTCTAAATGTCAAATACTGTTTACAACTGAAGGACAGGCAAAGGGTGACTTATCTATTACTTCTCAAAAAGTAACATACTTTTTTTTATCTAGTTAACCTTGTTTGAAGTCTAACAATTTCAACGTTGTGAAACTACACTAACAGGAGAATATGGTTAAATAACTGAAATCGTTCTATAAATGGTTTGTGCAAAATGAGAGGAGCTGAAGAATAGTTTATTGAAGAGATTACATTTGTTTTATTTAAAGTTTCAGTTTAGGATTAAGTTACATTCTGCTTTTGGCTAAATGGAGAGCAGGTTGATGTGTTTGTTGACCGTGTGTCAGTGCACTGCAGCCAACATTTAACCAAATTGAATCTTGACAGTGGTTTCAGAGCCCAAAGGAGCTTTAGCTGCTTTTAAATTTAAATCCCACAAGTCTTGCTCACCATACTTGAAACTTGGTAGCTGTGATTAGTTTTAGTTGTTTTGTCTTTTGAGTATGAACTACTTTCTGACATCTGACATTCTCTAACATCTGATGTTTGACTAACATTAGCATGATGCTACTAGCTGAGCACATTTCTAAAATTCTCATAATATAATTTTTTATCAGGAACAAGAAAACGTGAGCATATAACACCAATATTGGCCTCTCTTCACTGACTTCCTGCCTGTTACAGAATTGAGTTAAAGATTTTATCGTTGGTTTTTAAGGTTCTTAATGGTTTGGCTTATCTTATCTCCAGAAACCTTCAAAACACCGTTTGTCATAACTCAGGTCAGAAAACTTTTAGATGTTACTTTTGCAATTGTTAGTCCTGTTTTATGAAATTATTTACTTCTCTGAATAAAACCTGCTCAGATCTTAAGGTGCTCTTAAAGATCCACTTTTACTCAAAAAGATCTTGACAGATTTGTATTCTGTACTTTGTAGTATTTTTATGATTTTTTTTTTTCTTTTTTCTTTTTAGATTGTTAGGGTTATTCCATTGCTTTTCTCTGTATTGTCATTTTGGTTGTACAGCACTTAAGTGCAGCTGTTCTTGTTTGTAAAGTATAAATGAACTGTCGTTGACATACAGCAGCAGTTCCTTTTCTAATATAAAAGTAATTAAAAAGTAAATATGTGATCACTCTGATACTTACACTCATCTGATCGTGTATAATTACAGTCACTCTGCCTTTTCTTCATAACCACACTCTGGATCAAACAATAATCAGCTCAATTGCCTTTATACAGCATGGTGGGGTTTTTAGTATCAGCTGCACACATTGCCGTATTCATAAATCTCCATTCAATGAAAGAAGAAAAAAATATATAGTTCTACCCCAAACTGTTTTTAGAGCTGTTTTTTTTTTGTATAAAAAAAATAATCAACATTTCCAATTTGTTTGAACAGAGATGAGTGAGGGAATCGATGACGTGGGTATTTAATACTGCAGTAGCAATACTTATTCATCTCACTTGTATAAATTGCCTAATCAATTAATCATTTGCAGTCCCTGCTTTCTCACATTTCTCAAAAATTTTCAGCTTTCACAGACACTGTTTCCCTTTCTTCACCCAGCACTACTTCTTTGGCTCTCTGTTGCTCAGAGCCCATGACTTCCAAAGCCATAGTTGTGCTCATTAAACTGAAACCCCCTGTATGTCAAGACGCCATGTCAAGATGTCTCCCAAGCTCTGGGTTCTTTTATCTTTCGG
>JARVJO010000155.1:2083839-2121850 GCA_031762555.1 Cynodonichthys magdalenae
CATGGGCAAAAACCCGGCCACCAGGCGCTCGCCAACGTGCCCCACCTCCAGGCCTGGCTCCAGAGTGGGGCCCCGGTTACCCGCGTCCGGGCGAGGGAACACTCGATCCATATATGGCACTCATCATAGGGATCTTTGGGCTGCACTTTGTCTGATCCCTCACCTAGGACCTGTTTGCCTTGGGTGACCCTACCAGGGGCATAAAGACTCCGACAACTTAGCTCCTAGGATCATCGGGACACTCAAACCTCTCCACCATGATAAGGTGGCAGCCCAGGGAGAGGGATATGCATAATTGAACATTTAAAAGTGAAGAAGTGGAGCTCCTTCAGTGGGAGATATTTATGGCTAAGTGGCATCAGAACATAACACACAGAACTTACCTTTGGGTCGCTTGTGACTCATAAAACCTGGTACATGTTTGTATCGCCGTCTTCATCTTCCTCTGGGATGTTTTCTCTTAATGCTTTGGTGCTAAAACATAACGACATTTGGAGGCAGAGCTTTCCTCTATTTGCTGCCTTAATACCCAAGAATTTTCATCTGTTAGAAAAGACACAAATTCATTCGTAGTGTATTTTTTTAAAAGAGTGGTTACTTTAATTTAAATGAACCTTTTAGAAATTCACATTTATCTTCAGATGGTTCCTGATCTAAACACACACAAAACATAGACACTGATGTGAGTTTAATCGACCATCTCTGTTCATAAAGATATTGTGGCTCCATCTGTCCAGACAGCCAAATTATAATTAAAGCTTTGTTTTAAATATGTTTCAGGACAATAGCCAGTACTATAATGTGCATCTATTGCTCTAAAAAGTATCTGTTTATTATTTTTATTATTATGTTTACATATTTTATTTCTTTATTTTATTACCACTTTCATGAAAGGTGGGGGATGATAAAGCATTCACACAATGAAAAGAAATGTATCTGTCAACATCCTTAAAACCGTTCAAAATCTTGAAATATCTTTATTTTATATTTTACTGTTTATTCTATTTCTGCTTCTTTGTTCTAATTTCAGCCTTTGTCTTTTTTTTTGCTACTTTTAGCTTTTTCCTGCTATTTCAGCTATATCCATGTTCATTTCTGCTATTCTTCTACTAATCTCAACTTCTTGTGCTTCTTTCTGCTAATTTAAGCTGTTTTCCAACTTTTAGGCTACGTTTGAGTTGATTTCAGCTAATTTTAGTTTTTTTCTACTAACTTAACCTTTTTCAGCTTCTTACAGCTTAATTCAGCAAACACATGCTCTTTCTGCTTCTTTGTGCTAATTTCAGCTTTTTTAGATACATTTTAACTATTTTCAGCTCATTTCAGCTTTTTTAGCTATTTTATCACAAATTGCAACATTTTGTGCTTCTATCCTCATTTTACTGTCTTTTTATCATCTGTCTGCTAAATCCATCTTGTTTCTGTGTTTTTAGCTACATTTCTGCTCTCCAGCTTTTTCAACAAATTTTTTTTGAATTTTTCACAAATTTACTTTTTGTCCCTACTTTCAGCAAACATCAGCTGTTCAAATTGAACAGTTTTGCTGTTAAACATTTTCAGCTTCTTCAGCAATTTTCAGCAAAAATCTTTCAGCAATAAGCTTTTACACTGCATTTTTGCAGGAAATGCAAATGTTCTATTTAATTAACTGATCGCACCAAACAAATAGTTATGATGCAGTCATATTTGTAGATATTAAGCCACAGTTTGGTGTGGTAGTTGCTGAGAGTCAACCCCAACGCATTGTATGAGTACCAACAGATGATGTGACATCTTAGTTTAATTTTGGCATGAAAGGCTTTAGGTGAAAAGTGTTATAAAGAAATTTTATTCATCCATCCATGTTCGACTGCTCAGCTCTTTTTATATTGACTTTATGTTGAATTTAATTATTTTAGGTCTCCAAACAGTTATTAGGTAGCTTTCCCAGTTCATAACTTTATATATTTTTAGAATTGTGTAGAGAGAGAGCAGAGGAAGACCATGTCTGATGCCTTTCATAAAGACTTTTATTTTGTTTCTTCTCACGGGGAAATCCAAGATAATAAAGTCCTGCTAATATTTTTGCTGCATAGATTTGAGGTCATTCTTGTGGAGAAAATACTTTGTACAAAGTCATTCGCTGTCACTTTATTGAATATGCTTCACAATTGAATACCTGTATATATAATACCTTATATGTACAGCTTGCCTGCTGCTAAATATGAAGTTAATTATGGATACATACCATAGATCTCAGACATTTTCTTTCTTTCTAAATAAAGCATAAGAAAATCACCTCTTTATTTCTATTGATTGACTTGATTTTGTTCATCTTTTCTGTGTCGTCCTTTAGGAGTTTGAGCAGTTTAACATGCGTCTCAGTGATGTTTCCAGACACGTGCGCATTCCTCTGCCTGTGTCCAACGTCCTGTGGGAGCACTGCATCCGCCTGGCCAACAGGACTCTCGTTGAGGGGTAAGAAAGTCACAACACGGGCTGACGTTCAGTCTTGGGCTGTTGTGATGAAACAGTTGTCTGAATCTTTTAGTCACAAAATGTAAATAATTAATTCTAGAGTCTCTTTTACTTTTCTTTTCTGTATGAAACTGTAACTCAGAGTAGTGTATTGAAATATTTGACGCTCACAGCCTTGAGGTTAACAGTGTGCAGACTCATCTTCCATTCAGTTCCCTGTAGAAAGCCTTCTCTTTGTATTACCTGTGTGCTGTGGTGACCTATTACATATTTATGAGTTAATAATAGCTGGAAAATAAAAGTCACAACCCTCTAAATCAGCAGTTTAAGACATGCCAAAAAACCAATAGCTTCAGTAAATAACAGTCTGATTGGAGCCTCTTTAAGGTGGTTTCTCACTGCCTGGACTGTGACTCGTTGGTGAATGGTGTTCAGGAACTAATCCAGATCTACCTATAAGCATTTCAACCTCCAGCAGATGGAATTATGATCGGTGACTGTCAAGCTGAGGTGGGCAAAGATAAAATATGTGGTTAAGAATATATTTTTACAAGTCGTGAACATGAAAATAAGCCATTATTTTAAAAAAATGACCACTCAAAACACTCAACAGTCAATTGGTTTCTAATACTCAGCATTTGATACGACTGCAGCTGTGAATTTGCTAATTTTCTCTCAATCTTGACATAAAAATTTATCTCCATTTAGTCTCTGAACAATCACAGCTCAGTGAGATTCTACCTTAGATTCACCTGTTAGGGTGGAAAGTTATGTTTTAGTAAGGAGTTCAACACACCTCAGCTGGATTTTGTTTTATTCCACTCACACAGTCTTTTGATCAATCTTGTATAAATTTATAGAATTAAAAACCTCTGGAAAAAAAAAAGTTTTATTGTGTAGAAATTACACTTGCAACTTTAGATTTCTTACCTAATGAATGTATTTAGTCTAATTGTAAATGGTTAGAAATACTATCCTAAAATCATGAGTTATAGCTGATCAGTACAGTAAAATGTTTTAGTTGGCATTATAATTAGTATTTAGTGTATTTGTTTAGAATACAGCTGCACCAAATCAAATACTTATTTTTGTTGCTTCTCTGCCAGGAGCAAAGCTTCAGGAATACAAAGATAACTTCATTCATTTTTAAGATGTATGAATTATTCAAAATAAAAGAGCTTCCAAGCAAATTAGAAACCATCAGTCTTGTTTGACATTTGACTACATTATATACAGATTGTTCTGTTTAATTTGACATAATTAATGATGTTCAGTTTGGGTTGTGGACAGATACCAAAGCCTGAGATGTTACATCAATGTAAAAGTGAAAAGTCACTCTGGAAATAATGCTTTTAGTTCTTTGACTGTATTAAAAAGTAAAAATCTTATACAAGCTACGTTGTCAAACATAACTAGATAATTTTCTGCAAAAATGCAGCATGAATGCTGAAAAATTTTAGTGGGAAAAAGAAAGAAAAAATGTGTGCAAAAATGTTGCAGTTTGTGGTAAAATACAAAGAAAAAAAGCTTAAATTAGCAGAACAGTAGCTGAACAAGCTGAATCTAGCACAAAGAAGCAGAAAGAGAACATGTTTGCTGAATCTAAGCCTCTGAAAGAATTTAGCCAAAAAAAAGCACCTAAAACTAACCGAAAATAGCTAAAATTAAGAGCTTAAATTGCAAAAAAGAGCTGTAAAAGCTTAAAAGGCTTAAATTAGCAAAAATAAATATATAAAAGCACAAAAAATTAAATGAGCAAAATAGCTGAATAGAGCAGAAAGATAGCTAACGAAACAGAGAAAAGCTACAATTTTTAAAAAGAAGCTATAATTACCACAAAGACGTTAAAAAAGAACCAAACCAAAAAGGTGAAAAGTGCAGGAAAGGTTTAACAATTGAAGGATTTTAAGGATGTTGAAAAGAAAAATAGCCGATAAGACTAAATATTTCAAAAAGTACCCGGTATATATTGCTGAAATACCAAAAGTCATAGCTGAAATGTCCTAAAAGAGCTGAAAGTTTTGATGCATGAATTGTTGAAATAGCACAACAATCGCAGAGCAAGGTACGTGCCAAAAAACATACAGAAGAAAAATCATCACAATAGTGTAAATGCTTGATAGAATTCACACGACGTGAAGCAAATATCCGTACATCAGACTACGGGTCACATCTCTTACAGAACGCTCACACAAACCGCTCACCCCTTCTAAAGCATTTTGCCGATTTCTCCCTTAAAAGCAACATATATGGACTGAAACAGCTGACAAAACGTTGGTCCTTTTTGGTCTTTTGAATGTTGAACCAAGGTGTTATAAAAAGTAGGTTATTTTTAGGTGATAGGTGTAATGAATCCATCTGATGAGTCCAGATCAATAAATGCTGAAAAAGTGAAGAGTTAACCACTGGTAATTATCTTGAGGTTTCACACATTTTAATGAGAAGGAAGTAAAGAATGTTGTCACTGAAAACAGGTTATCTTGGCTGCGTTGGAGGGGTTGGAGCCACAAAAGATGTTCTGTGCGCTTTTTTGCTGCTGGAGTGTTTTAAAAAGGAGGGTAAATGTTTGATATTTAGCGTAGGTGGAAGGCTTGCTTCTCTCCACTGAGAAAGGACAACGTGTTTTCCTCCTTGGAAATTTGCTAAACACTTTACTGTTTATTGTGTAAGAGAACTTTTGAACCCACTCCAAAGAGCAAATGTGCCATTACGACTGTGTTGCTCGATCAATTTTACGCAGCTACTGCGGGCTCCTACAACCCGCCTGATCCTCCCAGTACACTCCAGAATAAACAGACCAACACACACAACCCCCCCAAACCTTCTGCTGAGCCAAGATAGAGCGGTCATGCTTGTTTGTTTGTGCTCCGACTCCCTCAGTCTCTTTATTTAATTTCTCTGTCCAGCGCTCGTCTCCCTCCTTTGGAGACGCACAAAAAAGACTCTGTTAGCATTCTGAACTGAAGCTCAAACACTCAACAACAAACCATGCAAAAAGAAAAAAAATGGAGACTGGGAGAAGCTGACAGGATGACAGAAAGAGGTGACAAAAATGTAAACTGAAAAGAGAAAGTAAGACTGGGATCAGATGTTGTGGTGTTAGTGTACCGACTCTGACCTGCCAGTGGACAGCTATCCCTGCCATAAAACACAAACTGAAGTAAACACACCATCTGTTCAGAAACACATTTAACCCTCGTACTGTGATCCTGTTTGAAGGAAAAGAATGCAGATATATACAGACACAATCCGTCTTTCTTAAGATGAGGTTAAAATTCCCGGAGGTGCATTCAGATCGATCTTTTTGATAATAGTTTGTGTAACAGCCATCATGGCTTGACATCAAGCAGTGCACGTGGGTGTTTTGCAGACACTGTGGGAGTGAAACCCAAGGAGACATCAGGAGGGTTTCAACTCAACGTGAGAGAATCTATTTTAAAGTGTAACCGACCCCCACAAGTTTACACGAAAAAGTCGAAACGTGCACAGAAATATCAAGATAGAACCCTAAAGACCCAATTTAGACAGTTTATCTGCAAAAAATATATTTTGGGTTTAGTTGCTCTTTAAAACCAAATGACTTCCCCACCCTAACAAAGTAGTCAGACCTAAGGTCTGAATTCTTTAGATGCTAAACAAACTTAAGGAAATTTGTGTTTGATAGATTATTTCTTTGTTGTAACAGTGATTTTTGGCGATACACCTTATACTGGGTACCAGAAACTCAAAACAAGAGTCAAAAGCAACATTAAAATAAGCTGTTTGACAGCTCTACTGCTCATCCCACAAATGCATGTTCCTTACAAATGTGACACTATTAAAAATGGAAATTAACAGGATTTCACATGGTATAAGATTTATTGCCAAGAAGCATTGTTACAATAATGAATCTACCAAACACATATTTACTTACGTTTTGTGCTAAGTACTTTTTTTATATTTTTCTGCTAATCAGGGGCAGTGATTTAACAGTTTTTCCATTAGAATATTATGAAGTTTAAAAATTTGCCAAGAGCCGTAGGAGGAACTCTTCTAATACACCTTCCATCTAGCTATGTTTTTTTAGTGAAACAGGAATTTTTACATTTATTTAAATTCTCTTTATTTACATTTTTCCATGTCCACATCCAAAAATAGAAAAATAATGTGAACTGTGTTGAAATGTGGTGTAAAATTGCATCAGAACAGATTTGTGGACTTCACCTCTTCCTGTTCTCTCGTTACATCGTACTCAACGCAGGCTTGTCATGATGAAAATATCCGATTTCAGTATTTATGTGGTGAATATGTGTGAACCAAACCCCTCACCCCCTCAGGCAAACATGTATGACCAATCACTGCTATGATGAAAACATGAATATTGATGCGTATTTAGGGCAGCACTAATCTCATTTTGCTTCTCTGTTCTCCGCCGAAGCTACGCTAACGTGAAGAAATGTAGCAACGAGGGCCGCGCCTTGATGCAGCTGGATTTCCAGCAGTTCCTGATGAAGCTGGAGAAACTGACGGACCTGCGGCCGATCCCCGACAAGGAGTTTGTGGAAACCTACATTAAGGCCTACTACCTGACTGAGAACGACATGGAGCAGTTTATCAAGAACCATAGGGTGAGGTGGTGAAACATAAACCATATTTTTAATAACTGCAGTTTACGTTTGGAAATATTAATGTTTCCTGACTGTGTGTGGATTTTTGCAGGAGTACTCCATGAAGCAGCTAGCCAACTTGGTGAATGTTTGTCTGGGCTCACATATCAACAAGAAGGCTCGTCAGAAACTTCTAGCGGCCATTGATGACATCGACAGACCCAAGAGATAGACAGATTTACAGAATGTAACACGTTAATAACGAACACAGAAAGACTGACGCCTTGAGAGACTACATGGAGGTGGAGCTCACCATCGAATGTCCTTGTTTTAAACTATAAGTGATTTATCCAACAGACTTTACCGTATATACAGTGGTAAAGCCACAATGAAAAAATAAATATTTAAAAATGACTTGTTAGTCAGTTGTTGGTAAAGTGTTGAAACTGTCCTTATATGGTCAAAAACTGCTGTTTGAACGTTGTAACTTTTTTGCTCCACAGTGATGGATGCTGTAGTTTTATCTATATGCAGAAGAATCCTGTAAAAATGACTAAAAGTAGAAGCTCTAAATATCTGACACACCGCCCTTTTTTACACTCCAACATGAACAGATGAATTAAAACGAGTGCCGTAATGATTGTTGAAAACATTTTCTATGAGGAAACGTTGTTCGCTCCGTCTGAATGTGCTCACTAATGGAAAAAACTGTGGCTCGGTGTTATCGCTTACCTTAATATGATTCATTATTCCATCCCATTATGTACGCTTGCTGTGTATTATTTGGCTTCAGGGTGTTTGCGGTGCCTGACTGGAATCTCTTCTTCCACATTTTGTTTGTTGTGTTTTGTCCACAAATAGGATTAATCTAATATAAAGCTGATGATTCTGAAAGTAATATAAATTGCTGTAGTTGGCGTTAATGTTTTTGGATTATATTTGCGGAAGCTGCACTTGTTTGTCTGCCATCTGTCACGTCTGAGGAGGGAGGTGTATTTCATTTCTAATCTAGGAGGGAGTTTTTTCAAAGAGCTTGTGTATTTCTGGCCTTTGTGCTGAATCGTCACATTCAGTGAAATTTTATTTGTTTTGTAGGTTTATGAAGTTATTGTGAAACTGCAACAGAGTTACAGCGGAACCAACTGAATTTTGATTTTGTGCACTAAACGAAAATAGATAAGTGCTCACTTTTGGTAAATTTATTTAAATCAAGTGGCCTGACTCGGACGTTCTCTCTGCCCAGCGTTTGTTTACAGGTATAAAACAGCGTAGAACTGATTTGATCCTGCAGTATTTACACACAGAAAACCTCATACCCTAACATTTGTTTTGTATGTGGATTAAAAACTGAGAAAAGTCTGAAGGATCGAAGTCTAACAGTAGTGATATTTAATTTGCCGAATCAGGAAGTGAGCTCTGTTTGAACCATCTGATAAGGTTTTTTGGTGTGTAAATATGACCAGATGAATTCTGCTCTGTTTTAGACGTCTTCAAACAAACGGCTCGCTGCACGACGGGTAGAAAGAACTTCCAGGTCAGACCACTTGTCTCAGAAAATAAATAAATAAATAGAAAGTGAGCACTCATTATCCCGCGTTCTGTTCTCTATTTTCGTTTCATTCACAAATTAGGACAATGGTTTTTTATCCATATTTTCTTTTTGGTTCAGTAAACAAAGAATGAAAAGTTTTTTTTTTTTTGTTTCAAACAAAAAAACAAACTGAACGTACACTGACCCCCAATGTTGAGGATTTCTTTATCCCCAAATTTAATTTTCCACCTAAAGGACTGAACAAAAACTAACTTTCTCTCATGGTTTTTTTCTAAATCATTTGTTTTTTCAAGCTGTCCGGACCAACAAAGGTTTCCCTGATTGTCTAAAATAAAATAAAGAAATAAAAAAATGAAGCTACAGGTTATCATAGTTTCATTATATGTTGTTTGCAGCTATTTCAGAACTGTAATTATGAATGTTTGAACAAAGGCTGTTTTTATTTCTTGTTTTTTTAATATATATATATATATATATATATCTAGAATCACTTATCACCTGAATCTAATACTATTTTAAAACCATCACATTATGTTGAATGTTGTGTTTGCACAGTAAAATCTGTAACAAGTATTGGATTTAAACCAGAACGATGAAACAAATAAACACGCCAACTATAGAATTGTGTATTTTGTCACGTCGTCACTGCACCGAGTGAACCTAAAAACTGTTTTGATCTTTTTTTTCTTTGTCGCAGCAGCTTTAGAAGATCAAATCTTGCTTTTCATCAGCGTGCACGAACGTCACCTTTGAGCGGTGCTGCAGTCCATCCTAATGTACTCAGCCAGGAGCGGCACTAATTAACGTGGTTTCCTGTGCGACTGCGGGCCTTTGGCCCATCTCATTTCAGAGGAAACGTTGATGAGGTCGCCCACAGTGATGTGTGAGGTGCTCATTATAAATATGATCTGAGTTTTCACATTGTAATGTTGTTCTAGCCGTTAGACTTTCCTTGAGGTAAACATAGCCACCTGTTGAACAGGTAAATTCTTTCATGTTTGCATTCACCCCTTTGACATTCTGTTGATGTCATTTTGAAACAACACCCTATTACACAAACAAAGTCTGTTTTTTTTTTTCCTTCAAAACCGTATTAGTCATGGAGAGGGAAAAAACAGGTATTTTAAAATTCCTGCAGCTGTCAGCACGCCAACTCCTCCTGAAATGTCGAACATGAGGGTGAAGTATCAATCTTTGTTGCTTTTGTTCGCTTTACAGCAAAGGACGCCACGGGGGAGTGGCCAAAACATGCAGTTAGTTCAAGTTCTGACCATCAGTCCAACAATATTGGACCAAAGCCATCCTCATGCACCCACCTGCTGATTGACAACCCTGACGCCACACAGTTCCCACTGTCCGAGTGAACGCTCGCTCCCCTTCCCCTTTCAGATAAAACACGGTGGTCCTGCGTGTCTGGCCCCTTTTTGGTACATTCCTCCCAGAGGGGAAAAAGAAAAAAAACATTATCTCTGACCTACATGGCCTCTGCTGCTTCCCCGCTCACACAGACTTCATTCATGTTTGCTCACACACGTTTAATTAGGAACAATTGCTGGCAGAGTTTATTAGGTTTGTTTACTGAGAGGAAAGCAAATACATTCAGAGCGAGGAGACGACAGCAGCAAGAAAGAGACAACAGATGCAAATAGTTTAAAAGTTGTCAAAGTAAAAGGTCCTGCGCTTCGTCTTTGAAAAAGATAAATTGTTTTTGGCAGGTGAGAGTGTAATTTGTGAAACTATTATCGTTTTTAAAGTACTTTTCTTGTTAAACTTTTAGAATTTCTTGCATGTGCTGTTCTTTTATTTTTTTAAGATTATGGATATTTATAATTAGCACGCTGGGAGGACGGTGAGGTCATGTCAAAGCCTTCACATCAGACCTTTTGAGTGGATTGTGGAGTATGAGGCGCATTTACAATTTTGCAGCTTTTACAGAAACCCTGCAGTGTTTGTTTCCTGAGTTTGCTGACATTTATTTAAATTTATTCCTCACCCCCCATCGGTGAAAGTTTCCCATGACATCAGCTGTTAACTCGGGCTTGCTGTTATGTCCGTTTGCTGACGTATTGCATGGAATTTGGTGGTGGTGGGGTGAGGGGAACGAAAATCGACTTTAACAAAATGTGTATTTTAGTAAGGTACCTTAAAGTGTTTTTTAATTAAACTTTTACCAAACTTTTTCCAAATTTTATGTTGCATCCCCAAACTTCAAAGCATTTTTCTTTGATTGACCAACACAAAGTAGCACATAATTATAATAAGGAAGAAAAGAAAAATGATACATGAGTTTTACATTTTTTTAAAATCTAATAAGTGCATCAAGTGCTTGTATTAGGCCCCCTGAACTTTAATCCCTGTGACCAACCTTTAGAAGTCACTTTATTAGAAAACAGACCACCTGTGTGTGATTTCATCCGTGTTACAGCAGCTCTAAAGTTTGAACATCTGTGACCAAACAACATGAAAAAAAATGAATCCTCTGACAGGTCAGAGAAGTTTAAAGCAGTGTTAATAAAATAATAGTAGCTTTAAATGTTTCACAGACCTTTATACAAAACTTTCAGGAACAAAGTCATCAGAAGTCTTATTGGCAGTTTGTGACAAACCATGAACGGCTACAGCAACTCTGAGAAGCAGAAAATACACTACATATTACTTTTAACTCATCCCCATTATAAAACATAGTGGTGGCAGCTTCATGATGTGGGGATGCAGATCATGGTTTCATGAAATAAAATCTTTTGCGATTTCAAACCTCTTGTGCCTTTCTCTTACATACCTTTTAGTATCTCCTCTGCTGACTTTGCTTTTCATAGACACAGAAAAATTCAAACCTGGGGTGCCCAAATTCAACTGTACTTTAAAGAAATATCTGACATTCTGCTCTACTGGGCTGTGACATTATTCCTCTGCCCTCTCCACAGCTGCAACAGAAGCAAGGAGTAAATAAGTTTCTGTAAAAACTGCTGAGCCGCGTTTTCTTTAAACTTCGAGGACAGTCTGAGTCGCAGGAAGAGGAATGACCCGTCACAACGCAAATGTGACAAAGACGTTCTTTGACCGTCCTCCTCGTTCAGCTGTTTGCACTTTTTCAGTCCTCTTAAATACTCATTCAAGAAGCTAGATGCAGTTTTTAAAGACCGACACAGGGGAGTTTAGGTTCTTGTCATCCACATCGGGACAGCTGTCACTCTCAGAGCCTTGTTTCTAACAGAGAGGACACAAACACAAAAAGTGCATCTCAAGAGGAGTTTAAAAAACAAACAATCTGAGGCGTCAGGCAGACCAGAGCTTCCATAGACCCTTTTTAATCTCAGCGTCTCACTCTGCAAGAGCAGAAAATCGAAAAGTGTAACCAGAGGAACTGAGCACGCTTTAGACAAACCTGTTTGCTCTTTGATGATGGCAGCCGTGTGTTTCAGAGAGCTTTTCATTAAAGCGGGCTCATTGAATTAGTCCTGTCACTAACAAACCTGCAGGGGAATCAGACCCTCTGTTTTTCCTCAAGTGTCTCACATCCATAAGTCCTCCAGGAGGAAATGTTTGTTCATAAATGTACAGATTGGTTTAACCTGATTAAGTAAATCAAGCTAAATAAAATGTGTGATGATTTTATACAAATTTCAAACAGCAGGAAAGAGATTATTTATGTTCCTTTCAAAGAAATCCCTCACTAATTACATCAGGACTTGTTTTTGTGTTTTCTTTTGAACCCATTGGCAAAACTTTCTCATTCTTTTGACTGGCATTGTGAATAAAAAAAAACTGCAAAAACTTTAATAAAGCTCTTTGTTCCACCAGTTGCTGCTAATTTGTTGCCTGACTAAACTGTTCCTGAGCAGGAACTAATGTTTTGTTTGGTTGTAAACACGACCAAGGTCAGAAATCCTGTAAAAAAAAACAAACTTTAAGCTCTGTTTAAGATTCGGGGAACTTCACTTGAAGTGAAAGTTTTGAAGGAAGTTTGTCAAGATGACCTCGTGTGTCAAACCCAGTTACACAAACGAGATGAAATTCAAAATTCTGTCCAAGCCAAAAGCTTATATTTGTTATTCTTTTAGAAAAAACAGTTTTTTCAAATTATGCTTTATGTAGCATTTAAAACATACATAACAGATAATAGATAAAGAAAAAAAATTGAATTTAGAAATACTCGTCATTAGCATTTATTTCATATCGACATATATGACATCTTACAGATACGTTTTATCACAATCCAGCAAATCAAGTAAAACTATTTTTTTTACTAAAAACCCAATAATTTGACTTTAAAATAGGCAAAGAATAGAAATTCTCTGTTGCTCTTTCTACACAAAAAAATCAAAAATTCAAACTTGCATTTTGGTTTAAAAAGCTGGTCAGCTGTTATGAGTAGAATGCACTAAATACAGCCACAAATAAAGAAATCATAAAAATAGTTCACATATAAAGTATTACCTTTGGGGCTGGATTAAATGTTAACAAGGGCCAGTTTTGGCCCACGTGCCTTGAGTTTGACTCATGTTTTAATAAGTGTGTGTAGTTTAGGTAGGATTTTATTCGTTTTATTTTAAAGATGCACAAATTAATTGTTTAATGACTGGAATCAAATTATTTTTTTGCCTGCAAACTGTCAACCTGAAACTCAAAACTTTGATTTATTTTGTCCATAAACACACCGTAGCTACATGTTTTAGTTCATTTTAATTAGTTCGAGCTATAACACAACATCTGTGTAGAAGTTTTTATAGAATAAAAATAAAACTTTGCTATTTGTAATACATGTAAGGTGTTAAAAACTATAATCAAATGAAGCAGAAGAAAAAGCTATTAAGGGAACAGTCAGGTAAATAAAGATGAATAATGTGATTATTTTAAATTGAGTTTATTTATACAAATGCTTCTGTAAAATAAACTGAAATACAAACTTTTTATAAAAAGCAAGAAACCTGCTCTTATTCTACACGTCCTTCTGGAACCTCGGGGGTCATTACTCCCCTCTCCCATGAATCTGTATTGATTTTTCTCTTCAGGACATGGGAGCAGCTCCCCACTTATTATACAGTTAGAAATAAAGGGACAGCGTATCATTGACACTCCAACAGTGGCAAAGATTTATTTTGCGCACCGCTCAGATGTGATTCGGATGAGAAAATCGTCCTTCGGGTTTCCAGCTTGCTTGTGGCAAATTTCCCTTTTCATGCATATCTTTGTTTTATAACGGTACCTCCTGATGTAAACTCATGTAATGACATTTTCATTTAAAGCAGATAGAACCTATCTATGATAGTCGCTTCCCGTTTCCCTCTTAAAAAGGACATCTTCACCTTGTCAAGGTCACATGACTGGAAACCACTGCTTTGCAAAACATCTCTTTCTTTGAGAATCTCCAAATCTAATTTAGGCCCCTGTGCTTTCTTTGTAGATCAAAAGAAGATACTAAAGTACAAATTCTGTGTTCTTCTATTGCGTGACATTTGGTGAGGTTAAACTTTATCTTGTCATTTCTTCAGCTCGCTGCAAAAAAAAAAAAAAAGCTGCAGCCGCACCTTGTCTGGTGGTGGATGACCTTTTCTGAAGTGACTTCATGAGAGAGAATCTAAAGAAACTGTTCAGATTTTTATGTACAAGGGTCGGTGGACACACGAGGTTTTATGTTTTTAACATGTTCATTTTTAGCTGTGGGAGGAACCAGAATCTGTCCGTTAATCATTACCTGCTTCTTCCTTTCAGGGTCATGGGAGGTCACTGGTGCCCATGTCCAGCAGTCACTGTGTGAGGGGCGGGGTACACACAAACTCTACCCTGAAAGATCCCCAGATGGGATTCGATCTGGCAACCTTCTTGCTGATAGGCAATGCAATTAGTGATATGCAGATTGATACTGAAATATTGATACCACCAATATCAGAATGTTATGCTTCAGAATCTATACTAAAATTAAAATATCAATACTTTAATACTTCAGTTGTTTCAGGTAATCATTAACAGGAACACAGTGGAAAATAACTAAACTAGTGAAATCTTGTCTAAATCATACCTAGTTGGTAGGAACTACTTTTTCTTCCGCCTGGACTCACAGTCTGTCTGTAGATGTTAAATGTTCAGTATTTTCATATTAAAATGTTCATGTAATGTAAATGAAGACACAAGTTTTCATTTTTATAGCAGTTCTTGATGAAACAATATTTTATATTATTATATTTTTAGTGTTAAAAACATTATTTTCACACCAACACCAATATACTTACATTTACCAAACACTTTAGAAGTATTTGTTTCATTTATTAGTTTATTTGACAGGGACAATACACACAAACATAGAACAGATCAAGTCTGTAACTGATGTGTTATACAAAAAGTATATAGCTACAGCTAATTTGCAACTCCAGTCACTGATTGGGCCTTTCTAAACATTAAAATACATTCAATTTATACATAAACATACATTAAAAATACATACATATTTCTGCTTATATGTTTATGGAAACAACCATGCAACTTTCAAATTCATATAATGAAAACCATGCAATAAAATGCATGCAATACATTAAAATACATACAATTTATAATAAAAACAATTCATAAATAACTTTGCAACATCTAAACGTATATAAATATCCATACACATCCTCAGCACCTCTCCATTCTCTCACAAAGTATCAAAATTAGCAGAAATACCAGCCTGAGTTTTACACGGTATCAGAATCAGAAAGCAAATCAGTGAAATCAAACATCACTACTACCAGCTGTGCCACTGTGCAAAATAATCAGCATCAAGCCTTCAAAAACAATCACTTTAAAAATATATATTTGTAGATGTTTTGTTCATAATTACTAAATAGTACCAATTCTTTTCTCTGTTCTTCAATGATGAGTATCAACAACATAAAGTCCGCAAAAAAAGCCATCCATGGTGGTGCAAAGTGAACAGAAACAGCTGCGCTCACTGCTGGCACAAAATTATTGAGTTTGGTGAAAAGTCAGTCTCCACATTTTTGCCTTTTTTATCCAGTTATTAGTATAAAATAACTGAGTTTTGTACATATGAGCCTGGAGTTATGGACAGGTGATGTCACATTGACCCTGTCTGTCATTAAATACTGATTGTGCTTAAACTTAACTGCAGGTTAAAGGAATCAAAGCTAAGAGTCAAATGATGACATCAATGCTCTAATATGCATTACACTTTAACTACTTAAGTATCATAACATCTAAAAAAAGAAAGATAAATTGCCCTCAGACCCCAAGACCAACTTGATGCTGACTAATTGAACACAGTGAATGAAGCACCAGGATGTAAAAAGTAATAAAATGAGGACAAAAGGCAGGAGAAGAAAGAAAAAATGAGGCAATGATTCAATAGAAGGCCACCTCAGTTCCCTCTGCTGTCGTAATTTTAAAGAGCTCAGAAATGACATTTTTGAAGCAGCAGAAATATGTTTTTGTCACCTTTCGAGCCATCAAACACATCCAGCAGTGGAAGAAATAAAACCGAAGGTGCCAGTTTGTGTCACTTGTCACAACCCTGGGAATGAAACGGGAGTATTGTTTATTTATTTTTTTATTTTTTTGCTAAATTCAAGTCAAAAACTGAGAGATTTTACACAAGCTTAAAAGCGTCAGGTTTCACGGCAGCACCTGAGGTGAAGAAGCTGAAATATCACTAAAACATTTGTGTTCATGTTGACAGTCTGCAGTTTCACAGCATGGGGGGGGGGGCTCACAAAATGACACAACCAGCCTTCAGTCATGCCTCTGGGGTCGGTTTGTCCCATTGCACAAACTGCAGAACCAATCAGAGTTACTTATTGAGTTCATTTTAACCTTGTTGCATCAATTTGTATTTGTGGTACGATTCAGTGAAAATTCTTTTGCTTTAAAAAGCCAGAAACAATGATTATTTAAGAAACAATAAAGCAAAAAGAAATGGTATATTTACAGACAAATGGGGAAAAAAATGAGTCCCAAAGCAATCTGAATAAATAATTATTGTTTGAAATTGACTGTGTGTCTGTGTCAAATTGACTCATTTCCACCAAACCTGCCAAGTGATGCCTAAATGAGCTGAATCAAACTAATGAGCTGTCTTCTTTTATATTTTTAACTTGTAAACAAAAGGTGATTACAAATGATAATTTTCTTGATCTCGACCTTGCATCTTAATCCTTTAATAAAGCTGCAAATGGAGGGACGACTTTGTGTGTTCTCACACAACTGGGGCATTTCATGACCTCGTATTATGCAAATATATGTAATGAGTGTTGTGAGTGTTTAATGTGTTGTTGGCTTGGAGAACAATCGGTCACTTTAGATTTAAGTTTGTGTGGATGGTTTAATCAACTGCACAAGTCGGTATTTAATGTTTGTCTTTACGACGCATCTGACAAATGACCAGACTGCTGCTGGAGCTCCTAACAGAGCAGGCGACAGGCTTTTATATTGATGTTAGGATCTCTCTTTGGAAACAGTGAGGAGAGACTCTTCCTTTCATTCCACTTGTTTGTCTGACAATAATATTTAAGTATTTTAATTAGAGAGTTGAATTCAGGTCTGCAAATATATCTAAATTGGGAGCTTTAAATGTTTGTCTTGTGAATGGGTTTGACTTTTCTCCAGTTGTTGAACATTTATACAGTTGGCAGCCTTGTTTCTCTTCATCTGCCAGCAAACCTGTGACACCCAGTTAAAATATCTGACCCTGCTTGAGTCCATGTGTCCTTGTTTGACCCGCCCTGGTTTTGTGCTTGAGGTCGCTCCAGTGTGTCGTGTTCACGGATCATTCTCTTCATGGCTGAATGGATCCTGGCTGTTTGATCTGCGCTGCTGATGTTAATCTTCCACCTCAGCAGACATGAGGGGAGACGGATCGGTCCTTGTTGAAGTTTGATCAGGGTTAGATTGGTGATAGCAGAGTGTGAGCCAAGCTGGGTGCCAGGAGCACATTTGATTGACAGTAAACAAGGCCTCCTCTTGTTTACTACATTTAACTCAAGGTGGTGTGTTGTCCTGGGGTGGGTGTGTGTGTGGGGGGGTGGGGGTGATGACAACGACGACAAATTACAGCATGGTACTGGTGGACATTCCTGGTACTTACAGGGTATTACTCGTACACTTAATGAGTAACATGCCGGTTACTTACAGGGTTCTTGTGACCAACCAAAGGAGATGAGTTATATGTTATACTCCATAAATACCCTGTATGTTATAATTACATTGTTATCCTATAAGGACCCTGTATGTTACACCATCAGTATAAAGCTGTAAAGTGAGTCAAAGTTAAAACAAGCAGAGCAGAAAATAAAATCAGTAAAACAACTACAGTTTAAAATGGACAAAACAATAGCTACAATTTAACAAACATTTTTAATGAATCCTAAGATAACTTTACGAACAAGCAAACAGGAGTCAAGTGTTTTTTTGTTTTTTTTTGTACAAAAATACAGTTCACTATTCTGAAATAAAAAGTATAAGCAGGTATTTTTGTCAGAAATGTTGAGTTTCTTTATTAGAGAGGGTTAATTTAATTTCATCACAGTGTTGTTAGCTCAATGTTTTAGTCTTTACTGACACTGTTTCTGAAAGTGAGTTTTCTGCTTTTGATATTGCATTTTCTTTTTAAACATTTTTGAATGGCTGAATGAATGAAAACACAGCTCAACAAAACACCTGCTGCACATACAGATTATTGCAAACCCATGAGCACAATTTGATAAAACAGAGAAAACAGTTTTTTTTCCTCTTCACTTTTGTTTTTATTTTTACACCTGGCACTTGCTGGGCTTCGTAGCCATGAACATAAACTCAGGTCTCCTGATGAGAAGTTTTGTGTTTGACCTTAATTTTTCTTGTATTTCATTAGAAAACCATCTTTTGAGATTATATTCTGTTATTAAATTGATTTTTTTGCCACATGGAAAACAACAACAATAAAATATTCCTGCACTTAATTAATAGAACATTTTAGAAACTGTTATGAGACTGTGATGGAACAAAGGAAGCAGAACATCCATGAGACCATAAATCACCTGTCACTTATGTTCCAGACATTTATGATAGCTATAAAAATCCCTCCTGTAAGCGCACTCTGCGGGGATAGTAAAACAGAAATAAGTTAGTGCTTGCTCCTGCTGTGCTGAGACCTCTCATAAAATGCTTTGAGTAGCGTGAAACATCCAAAAAGCCTGCGCCCAGAAGTGGAGCTTTGGCTGCTGAAACAGCCTTTAACAATGCTCTGCGGCACCCTTAACTTTAAGCACTTACATATTTGGAGCTGGTTTTAGGTCAGAGAATTATGACACTAGTGTTGGTCCATCTCTCTACAGAATGGGTGTTGAAACCAGTGACTCAGATATTAAAATAGGAGATACTCAGGTTTAATATGAGTGGAATCTGGGGAAAAAAGCAGCCTGGAGAGGCTATTTTTGTTGTGAAAGGTAGCTTCAGTCAGCTGTAATCTGATAAAATCTTGATGACAATATGGTCTAAAGGGGTAAATGACCTTTCAGAACAAACCCAGCAGGAGCTATGATTAAAGCTAACATTGTGTTTCACTTTGAGTTTGCATCAAACTGGGCATAAAGCTTGAAAAAAAACTCAGTTTAGGGCCTGTTTGTCCACAAAAAGATCATAAAATCTGGTGTTTTCAGATGCACGAAATTTGACATGTAACAATACGGCTCTGTCAAAACAGCCCTAATATAAATGAATATTATTTGTCATAACTTGAGACAGGAAGGTGTTGGTTGAACTAAATTTGAAGTCAATAAATAATGTTTACATGTTCACAATCATTTTTATTTGAGACATTGTTCTGTGCTAAACTACAAAAAGATGACAAGAAATTCCAGATTGAACAGTGAGGTGTTCTGTTTTTTGTGCTTACTTGTCTGGGACAAAAGATGAAATTTAGCTATAGTGCTGAGTCAAGCCAATTCACGAACACAGTTTGGCCAAACTCCGCCCGCACTTGAACCTCTGCCTATTTTCCAAACTCCACGGCTCACAATGTGTCTCAGTTCATGGGTTGCAGCCAACGTCTCCATAAACAGCAGAAATGGGACCATCTAGTCTACAGAAGATGTTTGTGTGACCACGCCCTGCCCCGTTACCGTGGTGATACGTTTTATATCACATTGCTTCAGTTGCTTTTTCAAGGTATAACTTTACAAATTTCAGTTTTAATAGAAAAACGTTGCAAGTAAATAAAAACAAAAGCATTAGTAATATGGGTTTAGCAGTATCAATAATTGTAACTGCATTTTATTTAACATCTCATTGCAAAAACGTTTATCAGCTAAGTGTTTTAGCTTACATTTTTTGGGCTGTGATAAAATGTCAAACTCCATCATTTAAAAAAAAAATCTGCAGTAAAATAAAAAGAAAACCTTCGCCGTCTTTGTTTTTCTGTTTAATTTGCTGACAGCGCAATGAATTCTGGGATACCATCGACCGCATAGGACACTCGGATGCAGTCGACGTCTTCGGTGTTTTGTCAGCTGCATCTGTCGGCCGCATGTGTGGGACAGCCTACGGTGGGGGGCCGACAGATGTGGCAGACATCGGCTGCAAACAGTTTTGCCAACCTCTGCCCACCTGAGCACTTCCGCCTATTCTCCAAACTCCACACAGACATGAAACTCCTCCTATGTACTGCAGAGAGACCTACTTGCATCACTGAGTAACCCCCCCCTGAATTTTAAGACCATCTGAAGATGTGGATCAGACTCTGAGCAGTAATAACTAGCAACATTTTCTAAAAAAAAATAATAAAAAAATACCCACAATGATTCATGTAACGGTGTACAGAATCGTTAGTGTAACTATTTTGACAGTCAAAGTTACATGTTTTGCTGTAGGGGCAACAGAAAAATATATCTGCAGGAACAGGAAGTAAAAACAGCTGCACAAATGAATTGTTGTCCAGTGAAAAAAAAGAACAAACCTCTCGGAGCGCTTCACTGTGTGCTTCGTCAAGTGCCCTGGTAATTAATGATTTGCCTCACAAATCTCATCAGTGTATAATGAGGGAACAAGAGCTATTAGAGACACACGAGTGCGATGGTTATATTTTGAAGATGCGTCGTCAGCTTTGGGCACACCGCCAGGCTCAGCTCCGTGTTTGGGTTGGCCAACACGAAAAGTAGAAGTCATTATTTTATGACTTTTGATGCTCTCAGGAGGCGTTGTCCCGTCCACAGCTTCGCACGCCGGCCTCCGTGACGGAGTGAACGCTCGCTGGTGTTTGTTAAACTTCGTCCCGAGGCAGAGTGACTCAGTTGGGGTGAAGTCAGACATCATGTAGCCAACATGAGCAGCATCCCTGCAGCAGATGGATCTTGCTTCACCGCTGCAAGATAAGATTCTCTTCCTCCCTTTTCTCATTTCTGCAACTCTACAAATTACAGTCACCCCAGCGCCCGCGGTCTTCCAATCACAAAATAATACATGAAGATGGATGTGGCTGCAATGCAACTGGATCAGTGAGCAGCTGCAGGCCACATCTCTGACATGTATAATCTGAATATCGAGAGGTTTAAATCAAGAGGCCTCGGATAATTACGGTATCATGCGGCAGGAATTGTCTCCCAATAATACATCAAAGGATTTGAAAACACAGAGCCAATTTAGGATTATAATTTCTATGTTGCTGCATTGTTATCGTGAAGGAGGAGTTATTTCATTAGCTAGTCGAGCTCATCTCTCTGTAGACATCTGAGGGGAGGAGATGATAATTTCCTGAGGAGAGAAGGCAAACTCCATGAAGTGGAATTTTAAAAATCCAATAAAAAAATCTTGATTGTTCTGAGCTTTGTGGGTAAACTGAGTTGGCTTTTAAAACCTGCAGCAGGGCTGTTAATCCAATATTTAGGGAACAGAGCGCTGAAGAAGCATCAGTTTTTAAAATGAGTTACATAATAATGGGCGGACATTTTCTTATTTAGCTTGAATGTGTCACAGTTTTGGAGGTTTGTACCCAGGAATGCAGACAGACTTGAGTAAAAACTAAAGATTTATTTAAAGAAACAAAAAAGCTGACATGGCAGCAACAAAAAAACCTCCACCAAATAAAAGAACCAGACATGGCATGAAGAGTCAGGTGAAGCTGAGGGTTGATAAAAGCTGTGGCTAATAAGTGGAGTGGCTGCAGCTGTGACTGTTTTGTAGATAGGCCAGAAAGACTGACTGAAGGAGAAATGGCTGGTGGCGCAAAGAAAAACACAAAAACTAGTTAGATGAAAACACAAGGAACTCAACCCAAAAAATAATGATAAAAAACAAAAAAACTAACAATAAACACAAAAAGAACCCCAACAACACACAGATCCTGACAGAATGATGTGAATCCTTCAGTGCAGAAAGTCACCAAGACTTTTAACAGTATTACAGATTAGTCCCTGTGGGAGGGAAAGTTTGAATGATTTTATTTATTTATTTAAAGCATCACTGCTAAAGATAGTAAAAAAAAAACAACAGCTATCTCACATCACATCAGCAGATGCTTGGATTGTTTATGATTCTGCTGGGGTCACATCATCAAGCCCGGGTTCAGCTTGAGACTTCTGGGAGTTCAAGTTAAAAAGCTTCACTGAGCTCAAAGAAAAAAAAAAGAGAAAAGAAGATGAAGAAAAGGCACAAAATAACTAATCAAGACCAGAACACTGGAGCACAAAAATAATCTGATGAATGACTGCTGGGAGCCAGGCGGCATTGTTCATGGCGGGGGGGAGGGTGAAAGAAAAGAAGAGACTAATGTCAGCTGTGTGAACACTCAGAAACAAATAAACAAAAAAAACCTGTTATAAAATGTGAAGCGGAACAAAATTAAATCTGTAAATCAGCTAAAACCTACATTTAAATTTGACTGCAAAGACCAAGGGTTAAAGGATTTTAAAAGGGGTTAGTCATGAAATTGCAAAGAACTTGGATTATTTTCATCTACGTTATTTAAAATCTAATTTTTAAAAAGCATATAAAGACAAATCTATGTCTGGAACCTAGTCTGGAACATCATGTGGGTAAATAATCCACATGCATTATGGGAGATGTAGTTTATGGACAAAGCTGATTTTAAAGCTCCTTTTAAGACATTAATACAGTGTTGAAGCACTCATGGGCCACAAAAAATGTCATGGTGGGCCACATTTGGTTTACTCCATCCTGCCTGAATCCTCTTCTCTTCTCTACTTCACTCACAGTTTTTTTGGACTCCGCTCCTGGTGGCATCTCTGTTCCACCTGACACCAGCTCTGACTTCCTGTCCTTTCAAGTGCAGAGCTCCACCTCTCCAAGTTCTCGTCCACCTGTTCCCTGTTCTCACCACAGACAAGTCGGGACAAATGTTTTTTCAGGCCTCTTAAGTTTCTGCAAGGGAGCTCCAACTCCCTGTGATAGAGGTGGAAACACTAATGTGTTTAAAAAAACAACTTTTTTAATTATCATTATAAATCCTCGACTAAAGGGAAAGCAGGACCACCCAGTTTGGTATCAGCACACAGATCAACAACCAGCTCCTCTCCCTGTGTGGGGTTCATATGGCACCACAAATACTCCATCGTTAGGGTGAGCTGCAGGAATGAGAGCTGAGAAAATCTAAACCAAAGAAGCAGATATAAAAACCAACAAATGAATAAAATAATCCTCAATCAATTTCTTTGTTTTTTTTTTGTTTTTGTTTTTACTTGTGACGTCCTACAAATGCCTCAAGAAGATTCATCAGCAGGTTCAACCATTTCATCAGATTTTCTTTTTAAGTCTATTTCAGAAAGTCAAATTAATATTTTCTTTTCTTAAAGTAGCTGTAATTTTGATTTGATATTATTTGATCGTGTCTTGATCAAATAGCTGTGTAGCTGTGTGTTTCAGATTAAGTAACTCAGTGGTGATATTATAAAAAATTTTTTAGACACAAAGCACTCATTGTTGAGTAAAACTAAACACACACACACACGATCACTTTCACAGTCAATTTCAGTTCTCTGAAGGCACAGAGTAATTTGGGTTTGGTCCAATGTGCTGTGACATTGTCGCTGTGAGGAGGCTTTCTAAAACGCCAAAAATAACAAGCTGCTGAAAATGTTTGAGACGTTTCCCAAACCAACGTGCTTCCAAGATGGAAGGGTTTTAAAACGATGTATAGCTTTCTCCTCTAACTGTATGTTTCTAATTTATTTTCTATAAAGACAAACAACAAAAAAACATTTCATTAAATATTGGTCCAACTGAATATTTCTTGCACTGATTCATTTTGATGATTCAGGTGTTGAAGTCAGGCGTGGATTCAGCAGAGCCTGACGTTTTCAATCAGAAACCTGAACAAACACTTGTTCCTGTTAATGCAACACCCTCTTTAATCCGCTGTAAACATCCAGCTCCGGCTGCGTCAGTCCATGTTGTCCTGCTGAACATCAGATGCTGTGAATCCCATTTTGAATAAAACGTGGCTGCAAAGCACTGCTGAGCTCATGGGTTCACAAAGCCAGACACCAAATAGTGGAAGAGCTCCTTTCTTCTCCCTTTGCTCTCATTATGCTAGATCTCTCTACCATGAAATATTGACAAGAATAGTGTTGGCAGCAGCTAAAAATATAAAAAAAAAACTCCACGGATGCTGGGAAGAGCATTTGTCCTGAAATGTTGCATGTTGTTCATTCTGCATCTTCTCCTCAAAGGAAAAAACAACTCCTGGATCTTCTGTGTTTTTTAATGAGGCAATAAAAACAATGAACATGATTTTTAACAAAATGCAGCTTTTTTTTTTTCTTTATGCCAATCCAAGCTGAGAGGAGCAAAGAGACACAACAGCAGCTGAAATAAACACAAATGTAACAAAACAAAGTGTTTCACAGAGTAGAAATCTGATGTGTGTCGGTTTGCATTCACACAGTGTGAACAGACAAAACTGCACAGTTCAGAACACGACTAACATTGTTTAATGTGCAGCACATCAAAAACAAATCATCTGAAGGTGGAAAAATTTTAAAATTTAGACTAAAACAAAAATCCTGCACTTACTGACTCATCTGCTAACGTGTTTCTTTTCTCTTTTTGTTTTTAATTTGGTAAAAATAAAAATAAAAAAATCATAGGCCAACACTAATGTGCAGAAGTTTTGATCAACCTATTGTTTGCTCTTTTTTTTTGCAACCGATCCAGACGTTGTTGTTTTAACACCTTCCTATGATAATAATCACGTCATTAAAAAAAAAAAAGTTCAGAAAACAAAAAACTTAAGCAAAAGCAAATGACATTTTTTGAGGTTCCTGACAAGCTTGACAAAAAAAAAAAAAAAAAAAAAGAAAGACATGGGTGATTATTTTAGGAAGGTGTCAATTTTAGTGTTTATTTTTCTTTTCTCACCTTACATGAATTTTTTTAAGAAAATCTAGTTTTGATGTTTGTATTGACAAATGGTCTATATCTTAATTAAACGCTATATTTTTCACCTTTGGTTCAGAACATTTAGATGAAAAGATTCACAGAAAACAGGTGTAAAAATAAGTGCTTTTATTTTGAAGGGGAAATAAAAGTCAGGTAAGTGATCATCTGCGGGATGGAACAGAATCCAGGTGAGTAATCTGCAGAAAGTATTTTTTTTTTTAGATGATAAAATATATGATTATTTTTCTTACTGTTTGTGTTTTGTTGAGTTCTTGAGAGGAGAGAACCAGGACTCCAGGATTTAAGGTTAAAGGTGGGACTTCCAGCATCCCTGGTGAGTTTTCTCAGATACAGGCTGAGGAGTGAGGACAGGCAGGCTGAGCTGGTTCCTCCTCAAAATAATTCTCAGGAGTGTGCAGTGAAGAGAATCGCCAGCTGTATTATTAACATGCCATTTTGGTCCATTTTTGGCTTTCTAAGTACCTTGAAATGTAAATACAAGACACAGTTTCAGCAAATCTATACGTTTTTACTTAAATTTTTCATTTTAAAAAACACGAAACAAACAGAACGGCAACAGAGCACTAAGAATGTGATAAAAAATACATTTATATTTAATGTTTGTGCAACAATGTGAGAAAGATAAGACATGAGTTTGTTCATTTTGTGTACAATAAAAATATGATTTTATTTAATTTTTTATTTTATTTAAATTTATATCCCTGGATGCTCACATATTGACTGTAGAATGAGTTCATATGCTCAGAGAACAGAGAATCACTTTAACAAGGGCTTAATTGTAGGCATCATGACTGAGAAGATAATCTTGATCTGAATCACTGATTCTTTTATTAATCTGTATTCAATGTGCAAATATGTAATAAAAAGTCAAATAAAATACAGCAACTAGGAAACAACAAAGGCTGGGGATGCAGCATCACAGGAACGCACACTTAGCACATAGTGAGGAATTAGCCAAACCAAAAAGAATAAAATCATGTTTTAAAAACATTTAAACACTTGTTCAACATACTTTATATGTACACAATTCCAGAGCTTTAAGCACAGCCGATTGGGGGAAATTTGACCCCTACCATGCCACCATCAGTTTGTGAATTTTGTTCCTGTGTGAGATTTTGCATCATGCTCCTGCAATCAGACGTACTGTAGTGTAACGCACCTTCAGGGTAGTGATTGACAAACGGTACCCTTTGGTATAGGTGAGGTCGGAACGATCCACTTCATAATGAACATAATAAAATATCTTCATTGTTACACAGTTTTAGGTAATGACTGCAACATTGTGTTGAGTTCAAACTGCTACTGTCATTACTGCCACATTTAGCATCATCTTCAAGAACAGAAAGAACCCCAGTTAGAGGTAATCCTGGTCCTCTGCGCAGCATCCACACACAGATTAGCAGCTTTTAGGAAGTTGACGCTCATCAAAATCCAACCAAAGTCCTTGACATCAAAGTTCTCAAAAAGCAGCAGTAATGTAAGAAGATGTGAAGTTTGTCTGCCGTGTTTTGAATCTGTCCTGATGAGCTCCTTTGTCTCCAGACCCGTATTATCGTCCGGCGCTGAACAAACCAGCAGCAGATTGATTCACTGAGGCGCGTCAGGCCGACTGGATTCTTTTTTTTTTTTCTGTACATCACTGTTGTCCTTTCCTGGGCTGTGTCTGCGGCTCCTCGTCCTCGCCACGACTTAAGCATAGGTGTCGCCCGATTTCAGCGCCACCAGTTCAGAGTCGTCCGCATGGCGTCCGTTCAAGTGCTCTGTGATGCCATCGTGGTGGTACATGAAGGTGGGCACCTCGGTGATGGAGGTGGCTGTGTAGGAGGTGGAGCGCATCGAGCAGTGGTCCTTTCGTCTCTGGCCCCACTGGGTTTTGCACTGCATCCACTGCCTCTTCAGAGCCGCCTGCACCTGGACGCCACACAGAACCAACATTAAAAAGGAGGTTAAGATAAATTTACAGAAGACCTTCACATAATGAATATACTGTAAATGGACTGAACCCCCCCAAAAAACATTTCTAGGGCCCTATGAGTTTAGATGCAGAAAATGTGGATGAAATTAACCCAGGTTTGGGCCAGTTGGTAAAGATACTTTGTAGTTTCTGAGGTATTTTGGCCACTGCTGCCCCCTGTACCTGCTGTTACTCTGTTACATGGGGTGGGTTCTCCTCTCTACAAAGATATAAAAAATTTGATCTGTCAAGGAAGTAGCCTGCTAAAGCACCAACACCCTCCAAAAAATAAAAAAAATGCAGACCTTAGCATGAAAACGGCTGTGTGAAATAAGACGCCATAGTCTATGGAAGACGTGTGCGTGACCACGCACTGCCCTGTTATACCTTCAGCTGTTTTTTCAAGGTACAACTTCACCTAACTCTGTCTAATGTTACAAGGTCCGTGATAAATTTCCAAACTGTGCAAAAAAGAAATTAATCTCTGCCATAAAATTACAAAAACCCTCCACTGTCTTTGTTTTTCTGTTTAATTTGCAATGAATTTTGGGATATCGTCGGCCGCATGGGTAGGCGCCTACGAATTGGGACAACCTACGGTGCGGGAAAGTAACATAAGCGGCCGACAAATGCGTCCAACGTTGGCTGCAACCCACGAATTGAGACACAGCCAAAGACTTGCATCAGAAACAGGAAGGCATGAGTTTATCAGTGGTTTTGTTGCTCTTTGTGCCAAATCAGACTAAGACTAAACTAAAAATAAAAAATAAAAAATTAAGAATGAGTACAGATCATTTTTAATGAGCTAGACTCTAAAGCATTTTTTTTACAAAAGAATAACTTTTTAATGTGATATTCTGTATTTTACACACAAATAATGTTTTTGTTCTTTAAATAATAGACAGATAAATACTTTTAAGTATCTTGCAAAAACATTTAATGCTCTGCTGAAGTACAGCAGCTTGTTATATTAGTGAAAGTGAAAAACAGCTATTAAACTGTTAATTCTGTGGCTATTTGTTTGGTAAATTATTTTTTAAGCACTTTCTAATTGTGCACTTTTTAGATTAATAAATATGGTTTTAATGTAAATACAGAAAAGACAGAAAAAAACGGAATTTAGAAAAATAAAAACAGAAAATAATTAGTAAAAATATAAAATAAAACTGCAAAAGCCCTTCTTTTCCTTTTTTGCTTGTCTGCACCATTTTGACCACCAAAGCTTCCAGCTGACACACAGATCAATATGTGGTTACTGTTCAAGGTGATAAGATGTGCAGCTTCTATTTAGTGATGGCGTTTATCAAACTGACAGTAATATGAAGGGATGCATGCAATAATTGCTGCAGCATATGAGGATTGCTTAAATCTCAGTCACGCTAGCAGATGGAAACAAAATGCTCACATTTCTTGACTTACAAAGTTGTGTATTTGGTCAAACTGGCAAAACATAAAAACAAAAGGGGTCAATTATTTACACATTTGTTTTTTTTTCTTTTATCTTAGCCACTGTTTACTCTTACATAAAGCTTGAAGACCGCAGTGATAAATGTGATAAATGATGAAAATCCAGCAGGCGCACTGGCAGCCGATCCTCTTCAGCGTCAAAGAGGACATAGCCCATTTTTGCCGGGAGCATTTGACAGAGAGCTCACATTAATAACCATGTGAACCAAAATCATTTTGGAACATTTGAAAATCTATTAAACAACCTGATGACTTACTTATTAATTCCTTCTCCTTTTAATGTTAGCAGGATAATCGGTCACAGGGTTTTTATAAGAAACCATCTGTCAAAGAAAACATTTAGCAGAGGTGCTGGCTAAAGAAGTAGTCTGGGGTTTGGGTTTTTTTTGGGGTCACCACCTGGATTTGTAGATAGGTAAAGAATCTTTCATCGAAGAAGTGTTGTAGTGATTAATATTTATTAGATGGCAACACGTTTTTAACCCAATCTGATGAAGTGAGCAGATTACAGACAGCACAAGATCATTCTTGCATTCTGTCCCAGTCCAACCACCACCAGAGTCCAAATGCCTCGACATGACTCAAAACCTCAAAAACTGATTCATTAAACTAAGATGAAGCAGTGGTGTGGCAGCTATGTGTCAGTCATCTAAACACAGGTGAGCTCAGGGACACAATGCACCACTGGAGGAAGTGACAGAGGAGGCATATAAAGACACACTAATGAACTAAATAACATACACCTGGTGAAGAGACAGAGCAGAACTAAGGGAACACAGGTAGGTAAAATAAACACTTGAATCACAAAAAACCTTAATAATCAATCAGAAAAGACTACTAATAACTAACAAAACACAGGCCAGGACATTTTAGTGTCAAATTAGAATCAAATAAATTGACTTTAAGACTTAACACTCTTTTCTCTAGGTGAATTATGTTAACCAGCTGGATGGAGCCGTGAAGGATTTAGGCTGAGACCACATTCAGGGGCTGCATCCCTCGAAGGACCCGACCTATCTAGTCAATGCGGGCCGGGTCCCTTGTCTATCGCAAAGACCAGAAGAAAGTGGCTGAGAATTTGGACGGTCTAGACCTTCGGCTTTATTCCCTCCCTTACCCCAGCAAATGTCCTGTCACCTAGCAGCCATGACGGCAATAAAAAGAAGCAACGAAGATACAAAATTAGCAAAATAATAATATATTTTTATAAATTAACAAACTTAACTTAGAGACAATACATGAAGAAACTGTAAACTCTCTCGCTTCATCCGCCATTACAAGCAAAATATAATCCACCAAATGGCCCACAATGCATCTTGGGATAGGATGGGCTGAGAAGGATACACCAGACCCGTCCCTCAAATCAGAGAAGAAGGAGGACGCATTTGTGGGCCGTAATTGGAGGAGACTTTGAGTTTGGACAGCCTTGACGTAATTGACCTTCGAAGGATGCAGCCACTTAATTTGGACACAGCTGTATTTGTTCATAAATGTTGCTTTCTTCCAGTTTGAAAAACATGCAGAAAGTGGCCAAATGTGTGTTAATAATGGGAGAAGCAAAAACAAAAGCATTATCTGTGTCCTCCATGCTTATAACCTTTCAATGCATTTCCCCACACAGCTTTCCCCCCAAAACAGGGTAAAACTAGAAATACATCCAGGAACTCTTTGTGTTGTTGTCACTTTATAAAATGTGATTTAACACAAATGTGGGTCTCCCAAACATCTGCGCAGCCTCTCAAAAATCCAAACAGATGACAAAACTGGGTCACCTGAACCTAAATATACCTTTGGAGACCAGCAGAGGCAGAGAGTTTCGAATCAGATTGACTAGCTGGAACATGATGCACTGGTAGAAGTGTTCAAGATGTGACTATGATTATAGGCTGGATGTTCTCCTTAAACCTCCTAGCAAGGACAGGCTGAGTGGCACATGGTGGTCCAAGCAGAAAACATTTCAGCGGAAGCACAACTTGGGAATTTAATAATCCAGGTGTTGCATTTTACGCCTGCTAACACTGTAGCAGCAGTGATCCAGGTTATCTTAACTGATTACTTACTTTTTATGTATGAAGCAGTCAAGGGAGCTAATTTTTCAGACTTGGAACTAACATGCAGTTACCATTATCAGATTTCTTCTATAGCACAAAGATAAACAAAAACACCAAAGACTTAATGTGTGAACAGGTTTCCGAATGCCAGCACAGCATGGTTAGTGCATGTCCATTAACACACAACAATCTAATGACACAAATGACGCTACTAATTGTCGCGTAACAAGACAAAAATAAAAAGGGGGGTTAGCCGAGGTCGATGTCTTGGTTGATGTCACAAACACAAGTTGAGAGCTGTTTGTCTCGCTGCTACAACTTCACAATGGAGCCATTGACGAAACAAGGCAGGTCTGTGCAGTTTGGCCTTGAAATCAAAATCCCTAAAAACCGGGTCTTGATTAACGGAACATGAATTGGTCATTATGCGGGTGAAGAGAATAAACCGTCTCATTCCCTTGTGACAGTTTGTGTTCTTGGCCTTTAAATGTACACGCCACATTTTTTTTTTTGTTCTGAGATGACCACATCGTTTCAGATGATGCTCCTGTTTGTTTATGAGCTAATAGCGTGTAGATTTTGTCAAGACCTTCAATTTGAAAACATCTAAAAAGTTAAAAAGTCTCCTCAACCTCCATTAACCCCAGAAAAAGACTTTCAGAAAAATAATCCAGCGAAGCGGTTTGGTGAAGAGTTTGAATCCAGTTAAAGATGTTTGCAGTCAGACAGCTGCAGACAGATTTAGAAAGGCTCACAGAAGGACGTGGAAGGAGAATCAATTTCCAGCTAAGCTCGGCAACCCCGCCATCATTTTCACTCTTTGTCTTACTCCTCATCAGACGTGATCCTGCAGCTTTACCTGCATCCACAGCCTTGTCAACCAGACGAACGCCTCATAACCCATCACAAGTGAACTATTGACAGCCGAAGCAGTGAAGCTGGACTTTTGAGTCTGCGTTTGATATTCACGGTTTGCTTCCTGATGGGCTCCGCAAGGAGAGATTTGACCAAAAAACATAACAAAAACATAAAATCTGAACATGTTTTACCTGATAGACTCTGATGTCTCAAACATAATGCCACAAGCAGTGAACAGCTTTATTGCTCCAGGACTGGAAAGGTCCCAGGATAATATGCACAGATTGACCTTTATTAAAGGGCAAGTGCTCGATCAAACTACAGCAATATTATGTCAAACATGGTACCGGAGAAAAGTTGCTTAAAGGAACAGCTGAACCTTTTGAGTGGATTATTGACTTCCTGTTTAAGAAGGTTTTTAGCTTCTATTTAATTTATTCTAAAGCAGGAAATAAAACATTAAGTTTCAACAAATCTAAAGATTAGAAACAGTAAATAAGGTAAAGTCCTGCTTTTGTTTGTGCAGATCTTTCTCCTGAACTCTCCTTAACACTTAGCTCTATTTCTGGATTACATATTTGAGAGTGGTAACATCCTTTTCATCTAATTCTCCATAGAGTTACATCATCTAATGTATACAAAGATGTAAATGCATGAACGGTTCTTACCTCTCCATTGAAAAAGCAGAATATCGTTGCTACCAGTAAACCCTGGGGGGAACAAAAATAAGCAGTTATATTCCTGTTTTTCTTCCATTAACACAATGTCAATGTGGGATTTACATTTTGGTATTAAAGTAGAAGATACATTTTTAAACCTGCAATGTGTTAAGTGGATAAATGACTAAAAGATGTCTGTCAGCTGTTTAATGACGTGTCTAAAAGCTTTTTG
Organism: Cynodonichthys magdalenae; assembly: GCA_031762555.1. NCBI lineage: Eukaryota > Metazoa > Chordata > Actinopteri > Cyprinodontiformes > Rivulidae > Cynodonichthys > Cynodonichthys magdalenae. The sequence goes on from JARVJO010000155.1 coordinate 2,116,036, forward strand.
AAGAGTAATTTACTGCTAAATCACATTAATCAATTAAAACAAGAGCTCTGTACTCTAAATGTATAAACCTTGAAGGAATCATATCGCTCACCACCTTTCATGCCACAGTTTCAACATAAGAGAAGTTTGTGGTGTCTTTGATTTTGTACAGTCTTAGTGTTCAGACTATGTGTTGAGGATGACTCTCAGCTACTACCACACCAAATTTTAGCTCAGTGTCTGCTGCTTCATGTTCCTGAACCCGTTTGTAAACATTTTTTTAATAAAAGTTTGTTGAGTAATCTAGAACTCCTGATTTATTTAGTGTGCTCTTTAGGTTCAACTACTTTGCCAAAACATGACAATCCTCTCGATATATGAGATATTTTGCTAACAAACAGAGTTCATCAAAACATTTATTGCCAGTTTTATGCTAAAACATGGATGGGCAACTTGTAAGATGAATGTGGCCCGTGGATGACTTCTGTCTGGCCCACCAGAGAGGCCCCGCCACCCCAAAAACAAAACTTTTGTAATTGTTTTTTCACTTAAAGGAAGAACTCAAAGCAGCTTTTATATACTTTTTTTTCAAATTACCAAAATGTATAAATGTGTCAATGAATTGGTTGGTTCACATATTTCTGATGAAATGGGAGGTAGAGCATAACACTAAAACACGTTGCACAAAGCTAAATATGAGAAGTTTACTGAAGTCACAAGTACAAAACAACAGCGAATTTTTCCCAGAACTCCTCACTATTTATGGGGAATTTAGATTACTGTGGCTCAGTACCCACCTGGTAGTGCATGAGTATGTGCATGACATACTCGTAGACCTCGCCCGCCACCCGGTTCTCTGGCCTCCAGGGAAAAATGACAAACTGTATTCCCAGCAGGGGCACCAGGATGAGTGTGGCTCTCACTGCCTTCATGTACATGTTGGACTCGGCTCGGTGCGTGTCTCTCAGCTTGGTGACCAACACTCGAATAATATTCAGCAGGAAGAACAGATTCACCTGTGGAAAGTGTTGTTTTAAAGAAAATAGGCTTTTTTACTTTAAAATGCTGCAGATAGTGTCCTCTTTTTTTTGTTTTTTGGTGAAATGTTTGAACAGCGAGGTCTGCAGACTCACAAGAAGCGCTGCCACGATGGGCCCGTGAACTGCGTAGAGCAGATGGGTCTCCACACTCATCCAACAGCTACAGAAGGAAAATGAATCAGTCAATACTGTCCGCCGCCCAAAACACACACGAGAAAACACATGCGCATATGGATCGGCTGCACATGTGTAAACATCTCCTGTTTATTTAGACGAGTTTCTGGAACATTACTCACTTGTCATCAAAGTACTTTTTCCTCGCCACGGCGTGGATGGACACAGGCACCAGAGGAAAGCCTAAAACAGGAAAAGGCAGCCATATGAGGTGAAATTCTTTTTGTCATTTGTGCAACAGTTTTGTATATTGGTTTTAAATTTTGCTTGCTGTATTAATATCTAAGAGTAACTGGTTGTTGGACTCGAGAGAGACATTTGTTTTCAGCAGATCTGTCTAACTTGACATGCTGCCTGTGAAATACCCAGAGGGGCCTGTGGGCTCAGAGTTTTGCTTATTTTCTGGACAGAAAAACACAAAAGTCTATTTATTTTTTTATACCCCAGTGAGCCTCTGCAACATACCAGCTACAGATGGGTCTGACAAATTGACTTTATCACATTTACACAGACAAAACACCAACACACGTGACATACTGTAGATAGGTTCTGAATTTGCTCAATTTTGATTATCCCTTAAACATTTTATTGCACATTTTATTTTTCAGACAAACAGGGCTGCAGAAACCAGGTCAAGACCAGCTCTAAGCTACAGGAAGGTCCACGTGTGTGTGGAACTGGTGGTTGAAATTATATCTCTAGATTGTGTTCTCCGTTGTTTCAATACTTCCTGGGAGTTTTCAGACTTCGATAGAGTTCACAGCTCAGAATGAAACTATGTCCTTAAGGATGCACAACAGCTGACACTATTTAAAAGGTTAAAAAAAAAGACAGTCATTAACTCACCCCAGCCCAGGAGGTAGTACCAGTGCAGATGCTGCTCCTCTGCAAACACAGCCACCACAATGAGTGTGTGGAGGTAGATTCCCTCGCAGAGCATCCAGAAATAGTTGCAACCCAACATGTACATGTGGAAGAAGTGCAAGACCTTACAGCCGACCTGCAGGGAGAACCAAAACATGAAGACTGGATATTTGTTGTGTCTGGTTTAAACCATGAAATCATTTCTATTAAACACTATTAACATCATCTCAGCATGACATAGGAGAGATATAATAGAATGTTTCTTTGCTTGTGACAAAAAATCATTACAGTGTTTTATCCTCTCCAGGCTGAGAAGATGTTCATTTACCCCCTCTGGAGGTGAGTGGAGCTGGAAACGATGGTTTTACTTTGCATCTGGAGGGTTCTCTGATCGTGTTTGGTGCAAAAAAAGATGTGAGAAAGTAGCTTAAAGGCAATAAGATGATATATTTATGAATTCACTATAATGCAGCCAAATGACAGCGTATCTCATTTTGGCTCCTGTTGCCTGATTAATTCATTCTGATGAGAGGTGATGACTTTAATGATATATTATTACCACGTCAATCTCATGTAACCACTGTCTGCTAATGCTATAATCATCAACACACTTGATGCGTCATAAATCATAGTTTGTCTGTCAAACTGGAACAAATTACCTGTTTATTTAGCTAAAAATATCCAGAAAATATGTCTTTTTTTAGGGATATTAGATGCATTTTCACAAAACTAAGCATGCTAGATAAGGAGCCAGCTGCTTGTTTGTTTTTGATTTGGTTTGTTTAAATGAAGTTGTACAGTTGTGAAGAAAGTCACAAGGACAGTATAATAATGATTACTGTATTATAGTTTTAATTTTTAGCTTCGTTTAATTTCAACATTTAAAAATGGCTCAAGATGATTTTATCATTGTTAAAGATTCAAATGTCTTTCTGTTTTGTGATTTTAAAGCAAGCTGTTGATAAAGGTGTACCACATGGATCTATACTTGGTCCCTTTACTTCTTGTGTCACCTTTCCTTCTCCCTGGCTGCCACATTATTGTAGTGGAGAGGTTTGAGTGTCCCAATGATGCTAGGAGCTATGTTGTCAGGGGCTTCATGCCCCCAGTAGTGCAGCCCAAAAACTTCTTATGATAAGTATCAACATTGGACTTAGTGTTCCCTTGCCTGGACGTGGGTCACCAGGATCTTGGACACTCAGGTGAAAAAAAGGGCAAAGCTGTCAACTGACCACTACCTGGTGGTGAATTGGCTCCAATGGTGGGGGAGGATTCCGATCAGACCTGGTAGAGCCAAACATATAGTGAGGGTCTGCTGGGAATGTCTGGCAGAGTCTTCCATCAGACTGAGCTTCAACTCACACCTCCAGGAGAACTTTGATCACGTTCTGGGGGAGGTGGGGGACATTGAGTCCAAGTGGGCCATGTTCCATACCTCCACTGTCGATGTGGTGCCTGTCATGGCGGCAACCCTCTAACCTGATGGTGGACACCGGCAGTGAGGGATGCTGTCAGGTTGAAGAAGGAGCTTTATTGAGTCTATTTGGTCTGTGGGACTCTGGAAGCAGTTGATGGTACCGGCAGTCCAAGTGGATTGCAGCCCAGGTGGTCACTAAGGGAAAAACTCTTGCATGGGAGGCGTTCGGAGAGGCCATGGAAAAAGACTTTCGTATGGCTTCGAGATGGTTCTGGTCCACCATCCAGCAACTCAGGGGAGAAAGCGGTTCACCACCAACACTGTTTATGGTGGGGATGGTGCGCTGCTGACCTCAACTCCAGATTATTGTGGGTTGGTGGGCAGAATACTTCGAAGACCTCAATCCTACACATCTTCCAATGAGGAAGCAGAGCCTCTGGACTTTGGGTCGGACTCTCCAATCTCTGGTGCAGAGGTCACCGAGGTAGTTAAAAAGCTCCTCAGTGGCAGATGAGATTCGCCCGGATTTGCTTAATGCCCTGGATGTTGTGGGGTTGCTTTGGTTGACTCTAAAATATCGCGTGGATATCGGGGCAGTTCCCGTGGATTTGCAGACCGGGGTGATGGTACAATTCTTCTTTGGTACAAATAAAAGTTTTCATATTCACCATGTTGGATGTGATTGTTTTCATGCTTTAGACTGAGGTGTTTGCAAGCACGTACTGGTTATTGAAATACAAAAATCACAGCGCCAGCTGGTGACCTGCCATGGAAGCACATGATTACCTATATAAACGTGTATCTCTTTCACAACTAAAATTGAAAAAAACTAATTGTGTACATATAAACAGATCCTTAATTCACTTATTTTCATGAGAGACATGTTATTCTCTTCAAAGAGCACATGTGCAACCACAGTAAAGTTAAAAACAAGCTTTCATTGCTCTTAAAATATATCACTGATAGCTACAACTGTCTTCTTTTCTTGTTCTTTTATAGGAATTTCTACTAAATCAGAAAATCACTTATATCAGCATATTTAATGTCTGAACTTCTACTTAACAAATTTTGTGCTGGTTTTAAAAAGAAAAGCAGTAGACCCAACTATCATTATAGATATGTGGCCCGTGTTTTCAGCCTCCTGCCTGGTTTGACAACTTCGGGGTTTCACTCCCCTGCACTCCTGGCAGGCCAAACCAGAGTTTGTATCATCACACCACAGAAAATATAAAGAGCTTATTTTCTCAGTAAGAGCAAATGTTTCCAAAAATCTACAATTCCTAAATCACCAGTCTCAAAAGCAGACTCATAAGTCTGGCCCGGGCAGCGATTCATTTCAAAAATGCTTCCCACCAGACAAATATTAATCCAAACCATTGGTGCTCCTGGTTTTTATTTTATTTTTTTCAGCTTCTCTTTAAGATGCACAGTCACGGTAAATCACTCTTTTGACATGATGCAGCAAGGAAGCACAACTTGACAACCCTACTTTAGAACAGAACCAATTCAAGACCAGCTTTTTTTGAGACAAAGAAGGGTTTGAAGCAGAGCCACTACACATCAGCAGTCTTTCTGTACGTGACGAAACACTGATGAGACACTGATAATGACGATGACTGCTGCAGTCTGCTTTTTGAATACATCTAAGATGTGCAGAAGCTAGACAGATCTGGTGAACGCATGAAAAGAAGCAGCAACAGGTTTTGTAAATTAAACTCTGCAGTGTTTCCAGTGCTTTGTCTGGAAACTGGCTGATGAATGTAAGTGACCCAAAATCTACAAGCCTGATTTTGTTTATCTTGTTTTAAGATCCTTTGAAGTTTTTTTTTTTTACACAAATGGTGAAAATTTTGACAGATGTGTGTCTATATATTTTGGGTCTTGATGGAAGATTTTATGAAATGTTTTGGCAGCTTTGTTTTTAACTTGGAGAGCCTGATAGTTTTTGGGTCTGAATTAAAGATAACATAATTTTTAAGTTTTTTATTTTTTTTCTAAATAAGAAAAGTTTTTCAAAACATTTGCAGAAGCAGCGGGCATTTGGTTTAGAGACGGCCATCATTTTGATTCCTGAGGAGTAACAGCAAAATTTATGTTGGATTCTGATAGCGAGGCATTCCTCCATGACAGATTTACTGCCTCTGCCTAAACAGACATCAGATTTTCAAATGCTTCACATCTGCATTCAGTGAGGCTGCAAAGCACCAAAAGCAGAGAATTGAACTAGAAAACTGCTAAACTAAAGCTTCGGAATATTTTTGAATTGAATGAATTAAATTTATTTCAGACAATTCAGACAATTAACAATTTTCAATAATAAATAAATCAATTTCAGAAATAC
>JARVJO010000155.1:2123468-2175141 GCA_031762555.1 Cynodonichthys magdalenae
CGCCTTCACCTCTTCAACTAAGTCCAAGATGGACTTTTGCTGGAGTCGAATGGCCGAGGTCTCTCCAGATAGAAAATCCAACGCCTTTCTTATCTCCTCAAAATCCTCCAAGGCTGGATTTTTCTTAGGGCCCATAATCTCAGTTGGTCCAGATCACTGAACAAAAGTTGTCCGTTTTCATAAAACAGAAAAAAAGAGACAACAAAGCGTCGCGAGCGTCGCGAAAAAAACTCCGTCCACAAACAGGAAGTCTCCCACCCAATATGACATTTTATTTATTTAAAAAATGGTGTAAGTGCTTTATTACTTACAAACTGTAACATTTTAATTATATTTTACTCACCTCTGTTTAATGCTAATAAAAAGCGTGATTTTTGATTGACTCTGTCATCACATTTTGTTATTATTTTTCTGGTGTTTAATTTTCCAAATAGCTCATATTACAAATATATCCATAAACTTTTCTTTAATGTATTGTGTTTTTTGTTGCCTGTTTGGTGTCTGACCAAAACTGATTTCAAACCTGTCCCGATAATACAAATGTTTTTGTTTGTAGTTTTTCCCCCCCTATGTTTAATCATTGAACAGGTAAAGTTCCTGAAAAATAAAGTACATATTTTTCCCCCCAATGATTGTGATTGCTGTAATGAATTAGAGAGAACTGCTATGGGGGAAAAAAATAAATCTACTGTAACAGTATCGTTGGTAGTTTACTCACTGGGTTTCTGGCCACCACTTTGGGGTTGTTGACCACGGTGACCAGATAGATGATGGTGAGGGCAGAGTTGAGCACGTAGGAGCAGAAGAGGTTCTTATGTAGAGTTATTCTCTGACAACTCAGACTCCTGTGAAAACATTATGAATGACAGACCAGAACAATTTGTTATATACAAAAAAACGTTAAAAATCCTTTGATACACACAGTGTTTTATTGTATTTATTGCTGTTAAAGACTCTGCTTGAACTGGATCGTCTCATAATGGCCTTCACTCCAAATACGAGAAGTACGGTTAAATAAAACATGATGAGTGTTTTTTTTATCACTTTATGGGCCTTTCATGACTAACAGTGTAAAAAAGGCATAATAGATGAAATAAAACCAAATATAGATCAAAAGATTTAGACTAATAGTGTGTATGTCAGCAGCAAAATGGATAAAATAATGTATAAACAGCAATCAAACAAAAAGCAGTTTTTGAAAGATTTAAAGCTGATTTTAAATTGGTAGCATTTTTGACCACTTCAAGTATTTATTTATAAGAGTATAGTTTTGTGACCATAGTTCCTAAAAACATGAAACAAAATGTAAAATGTAGACCTGAATGAATACGTCAAAGCTGCTTGATGCATTTTCACATATTATGTTAAAACACGTTTTTAAAATTTGATATCATCAACGACGTCGACCAGTTCAAGATAACCAAGATGCAGCTGCTCAGCATCACACAGCACTGACAGCTTCACATATGGATTTTATAATAAAAGATGAAGTCTTCAAGTGTTTTGCCCACAAATATGTTCCACGTAAAAAAAGAAAACAGAACGAGTCTTTGTTTTTTGTCCTTGGCCTAATTGCGTGTGGTTGAGTCTGACTCTCGGAGGGTCACAGCGTTTTGTGGTTCTGCACCTGCACCGAGCGCAGCCTCTTGATTTATGGGCGGGGATAAAAGTTTGCAGCTGACTAACGATCTCTTATGAGCTCCGTTCTGGACAACAGCTGCATTCAGGGGGTCTGAAGCCTTCAGCAACATCCAAATTTACAACCGCAACAATCACCAATTACACAACCAGCAACGTGACTTTAACAAAACACACAAACTAGTTTTTGATATCTTGTTTTTCATAGTCTCAAAGATGTCTCTATCCATCAAACTAAATCTTATTCTACCATTAAAAAATGCATTTAAGTTGCCAGAAATATGTTTAAAACAAAATGAACCCATATGTTTAAACATACTGTGTTTTATAATATTATATATCTATTATAGTTGTTTAATTTCTGATATCTAAATTTTATGTTGCAGATTTTTGGCTGACATTTTTTATTTAATTGTGAACTTGTTCTTTTGTGTAAAAAAGAAGTTTGTCTCCATATAAATCCACAATAAGCAAGAGACTGAAATGCACATATTTTCCAATAAATGACTCTTTATTGTACTCAGAGGACGTTTAAACTCTTTCACAATTTATGTAAAATCATAAATAAGATGAGCTGCAATAGAAACCCGACCCAATTTCAGGCCGTTATTATTTTCTTTGATACGGCAGCTGTCTTTGAATCCCGTAGCTTTAAATGGTATTAAATGCTTGCACACATTCACACATTTCATTATTAAAGATCCTCTGTGTGGCTCTGAGGTGAGTGTTTATTAAACTCTAACTCTGGAACACGGTGAAGAATATGCTGAGTATTAAACCAATTTTGTCTTTGCTGTAACAGCAGCAGAACCATCTGTGCTGCTGTCAGATCTGCTTCTGTTTGTGAGGATGACTGCCTTCAGAGTTAAGACCAGGAGGCGATTCATCAGACGTGCTTCAGAAATGCAGGAACATGAAAGTGGATTCGTTACCTGAAGTAGAAGAAGATGGCCAGAGAGATGAGCAGGGAGGCGATGGATAAAGCGTGACCCACTATTGTCATGTAAAACAGGATGTAGGCTGACTGTCAGGAAGAAACAAAGATAAAAATAATTAATATTATGTGAAGGGGCATCTCTTTAGAAGTGATTTTTCTTTGATTGCACAGATAGATTGTTGTTGCTGATCCATTATTTTAGGATAATGACTCAAAACACCAAATGCATTGTGCAAAATAAGCTCTAAATACATCATATAAGATCACATCCTCCTTTATATCAAATGTGTCAAATATGAGGCCTGCGGGCCAAATGTGGTCCACCACGATGTTTTATGTGACCCGAATGAACTTAAAAAGTGTATTAATGTCCTAAAATAAGTGCATGCTGCCTTAAAACCTGTATTGACCACAAACTACATCTCCCATAATGCATGTTGATTATTTTACCCGTGGAACAACGGCAGCCCACCACTAGGTTGTTGTGCACAAGGTTAAAAAATAGCCAGCAGTCAGTTATATTCACTGTGTGAAATCTCGATTTAGCTGTGTGTGTTACATTTTCTGCAGCCCAGGTGTACTGGGAAGTGGGAATTTCCCACTAGCAAGTCATAAATCTAAGCTGGAACCCCCCTTCGGTGGGAAAGTGGGAGAGATCCAAATTTAAGATGGCAGCTTCTCACCACAACTCAACAGTGAGTAAAAGTCTTATTTTTATATTTAATAGTATTTCTGTATTATTTATTTCACATTTAGTCAGTCATACTTTTCAGTGTTTATAAGAGAATGTATTAAAACACTGTTTCTATCCAGGAAACACCAGGTAGTGCTCAGTTATTATTAGTTAGTGGTGTCATGTTGTAACAATGGGATGAGGAACGTGACGTTTTGTTTAATTCGAGGTTAAACAAAACATGTAAGTTTATTACAACTGGTACTTTAAGGGCCACCAGGATGCTCATATGGCCCTCAGTGAAAATGAGTTTGACAAACCTGCTTTATCTGAATAAAAGAGGGAACTTATTTTAGTACAGATAACTGTAAATTTGATCTTATGAATACATTTTTAAAATAATAATTTTATTTAGTTAAAATAATTCCAGACGTTTGTACTGTAGATCAGTCATTCCCAAAGTTGGGGTCTAGACCCCATTGTGGGTCCTGAAACATCAAGATTTTTAGGATTAAATTACATTTAAAAATTGCTTCAATTAACAATTGTTTTGTCTTACTTGTTACAAAAGAGCGAGGAAATTTTACTTAAAAATAGATAAAAGTAGCATAATAAACATTGTGGCTTTGCATTGTTTGTTTGACCTGTTATCATCGTTTATCACCCAAAAATAGTTGGGGGCACAGGTCTCTGCTTCTGTTATTTTGCAGGTCAAAAGCTGTAAAGCTTGGGAACCATTGCTGTAGATAAGTAATTTAATTGAAAAAAATAGATAACTGCAAAAACAATAAAAGCGTCTGCCTGCATTCCTGGATCCAGTTTCTCCACAAAATGGACATTTAACTCATGATCCTTTGGTTTTAACATCTGATTTCTTTCAGACACGTCTCCATCTGCCTTTGTGTTTCCTGCTGATCTGTTTGCTGCCTCACCTCTGTAGTTCTCTAACCAACAGCCTCAGCACTAAACCTATTTTATCACAATCAAATATGACTTAGAGCTGTGTGTTTGAAGCAACCTGTGCTGCTGATGATAAAAAAAATAAATAAAACTTGGTTAAAACCCATCAGTTCCCTCACAGGTGTAACAGCAGGGAGACTCTCTGACTGTAAAACCAGAGTGAGTTTTGTTCCAATAAATGCAAGATGTGTTTGTTTGGACAAACACAACCTGTTCCTCCTGGCTGCTCTGTCTGAGAGATAAGCACGCAGCCCAGTATGAGTCAGTAACACTTGACTAGTTTACATTTTTATGGAAATATCACAGAATCAGTGTCCTTTCAGTCTGAGAGCAACAACAGCAGATATGAGTGACTTAAACTGTTGAAATTTCCTGCCCACAGCTGAAAGACTAGAGACACACAGAACAAAACAGTGATTCATGACAGTTTGCAGCAGATTGATGACGGTTGGACTCGTATATAAATTACCCTCAGCTTGGCCTTGGTGTTTTCATTGCAGAGTGTGTAGTTGGACCAGGTCCTGTTGGTGTCCGGGTGGCGAAACCACTGCCCGTCCTCTCCACAATATTTAGTTGCCTTTTCTGAAAAGTAGCAAAATACGCAACTTATTTTGTATAAATGAGCAGGTCCTCAAAACAGGACAGCGTATTTGAGCCCCGTTGACCCACCTGTGGGGTCGAAGTCATCAAAATAGTTGGGGCAGTTTTGCGACGTGAACGTTCTAGCTGGAGTGTCTTCCCAACACAACCAACCATCCCAGTTTCGGCTGCAGTATGGGCCTGTCACATCACAGAAACAAAAACAAAAGTACAAATCAGAGAGATTTAATTATTGTCACATTTGGAAAAGAATAATGACACAGCAGACTTCAGTAAATACTAAAACCCTGTGTTTTCTATGAAATACAGTTTGTGCTGAATAATTTAGAAGAAGCTAAAACTGATCATCAGAAAAAAAGCTAAAGTTTAAAAGACAAGAGCTCTAATTTGTGAAACAGTAGCTAAAAGCCAAACAGCATCTAAATTAGTTAACAGAAGTTAAAAGCTAGAAACTGCAAAACATTAGCCAAAAACTACAGAAAAACAGTAGCTAAAATTAAAAACTAGGAAATCAGTAGCTAAAATCTAATAATGAAGCACGTAGTAGATGAATGAAGTAGATTTTTAAAAAACACCATGTTTCTCAAGGACTGGTTAACTTTCATTCATTAATTTCAATGGGGGAAAAAGTCCAGTAAATAAAGCTAAACACAGCAATATTTGTCTGACCCAGGTCTGGCCCACACAGTGCACCACCACACGGCCCAGATTCAGCAAACACGGATGGCCCTTTGGTGGCCCAGATGGGGTTTGCCAGAGATGGATCATGCATTCATAAACCAAATCACAACCGGGCCAGTTGTGGCCTCTTCAAAACAGTGCTACCATTGTCAGTCCTGGCCCACATCAGCTAGACACCATATCTGGCCCACACCTATCTATGTGAATACATAAAAAAATTAAATAAAATAAAATATATATATAAGTTACAAAATTCTCATTTATGTGAGCGGTCAAAACAGCTGAATGTAAGTACTGTAGCTACAGCCCACACAATGTAAGAAAGAAACTCTAAAGAGGAAAACTGCGGCACGAATGCTGACTCTGCAATCTCACAAAGCTGCACCTGATTTGTTATAAGGTGAATCTCGATTCATTTTTTCAAAACATTTATACTGGCTGTCCAGGATTTTTTTCTGCGCGATTTCCTGATTTTGTTGCTGATCCACTGGACTGACGGTGGTGGGTTCCACCTCAGCCTCCCTGGAAAACTGAGCGGCTGCCTGTGGATCAAACACACGGACACAGAGCATTATAAACATACACAGACATGATTAATGAAACAGACTGAAAACTTTAACAACTCGACTTCTGATGATGCTTTTTCAACAAAACAAATAATTTTTCATCAGTTGCTAAAATTTGTACTTTTATTGACAGAATCCTTTCATTTTGAGTTTTTACTCAGCTCATATGATTACGTAATTGGTCGTGCAGCTGGTTGTCTGATTATATAACAACCTTTTTCCTCGTGTCCAAATGATTTTATTTTTTTTGGTAAGCGTCTTTGCTCAAGTGTGGATTTATATCTCTGTCACATTAAAGTTTCCTTCAAGAAGCTACTTTTTGCTGACTTTATATGCTTGATCATGCAAATAGGCAGTGCTGCTGATGGATAATGGATGTCCTCCTGTGCAGAAGTTGCATCAGAATGAACAAATGCTTTCAAACTTGAGAAATGTGGCAACTTGTTGGAAAACTTCAGTTTAAAAAGCTCTGGGTGAGATATAAGCTGTGCAATTTCTCAAACTGTTTTTTTTTTTTATAAAACCTTGACCTCAGTGTTACACACAATAGGAACAGCTTTTTAAAACTATCAATTAAAACAAAAAGTAACAGGAATTTGAAAAAAAAAATGTTTTTTTTTCCAACGTAGAGGTTTAATAATAGCTAATTTCACACCAGAGAAACATATTGAGAAAGAGTTGTTTAATTAGCCTGAAAAACTTGTTGAAATGGTTTTGTGCTTTTTAACTGATATCAAGGCTGATGATAAACCAACTACTGACAATTATTTACAAAACATCATTTCTAAAACAACCAAACTATCCCTTTAAAGCTTGAGTGTATAATAAGTGTGTGATTTAGTCCAGTCTTTGGGATCATAGGTACTTATTGATGTGCGACTAAAATCATACACTTTAGCCTTCTACTGTTTTCCTACCAAATGTATCCTGAAAAGTGATAACTGAGTGGAAAAACAGAAAAAATTTGGCCTGCATGAAATAATTCAAACAACATAAACACATTTTGATAATGTATAGAAGTCTGACTAAACTGTTCTGAATATGTGTAAAATAATCTTAATTTGCTTCAATTTTCTATTATTAAAAAATAAAACTTTATTTTTTTAATGAATAGTTTGGTAAATCAGCACACTATCACCACCTAGTGGGTCGGAGGGTGAAATTTAGAATTCCAACACTGGTTTGAGTGCAGCAATATTTCAATCTTTATCGGCTAGCAATACTCTAGGATTTATTACACCGTCATCAAACTAAACAGAAAAGCAGTTTGGAAATTCATTATGGACAAAAGAATTTGTTTTTACATGTATGTTTCGCTACTTAGCTTATGAAATGTTTGCTGCATTTTGTGAAGTTACAACACATGTGAAAAGAAATGTGAATACAAGTTCAATCGGATTTTATGTCTGAAGTCATGATATAAAACGTAACACCATGGTAACGCACATAACTCATCCAAAGACTAGACCATCTCATTTCACAGTTGGTTTTCAGCCTACCCAGACTGTGAAAGGCGTGGCCTATGTGGGACGCGGTCTACGTAGGCTACAACCCACAGTAAACCAGATTACAGTGCTCACATCTCTACAGAGCTTCCTTCATTGTAACTAACACATGGCGCCATCTTGAAAGTGCTCCATTTTCAAGCTTTTTATTGACAAAAGTTTAGCTACCATTAACCTTCATGGTGCAAAGATGCATTTGACTAGTTTTACCCGCAGCCGCTCCTTGTCGTTGCCCACACACAAAGTATAGTTGGTCCACGTCACATTGCTCTCTGGGTGGCGGAACCACTGCCCGTCTTCTCTGCAGTACTTTGTTGCATTTTCTGAGAATTACAGGATAAATGCACTTAATTATTGCATATTATTGCATATATGTGGTACAGGTCATTAGAAGAAACTAACATCTTTAAACTGTATTGAATGTCACTCACCTGAAAGTCTGAAGTCAGAAAAATAATCGGGGCAGATTTGAGAGGCGTAGGTTCCTGCTGGCGTGTCGTCCCAGCACAACCAACCGTCCCAGTTTCGACTGCAGTAAAGACCTCAAACAAACCCACAGGGACACGAAAACATCTTTTTACTTATCTCTTGTTGATGTTCTTAAACATAAAGCTTAATTCGCACAAATGTTTTCAGAAGATACCTGCTTTGTTAAATGGTGGGTCTTCTTTCAGTTTTTGAAGGCATTTGTGTTCATTTTCACGTATGTTTAGCTTCTAAGATAAAAAAAAAGATAATTTTGACAAATTGCTGAATAAACTGAACCAACCAGTCACTCATCCTGTTCAATGAAACACATTACCTTAATTTTCTTGTGACGGCTGGTTGAACAGAGGGTGTAGTTGGTCCAACTTTTGTTGCTCTCTGGATGATGAAACCATTTCCCATCAGCTCCACACTGCTTAGTCGCCTTTTCTGGAAAGCAGATTTAATTTTACCATCAAAAGGTAACCAGTTATCAGGAAAACAGACCTAGTAGCTTCATTGCTCACCTGTTGGGTCCAAGTCATCGAAATAATCAGGGCAGTTCTGAGAAGCATAGTTTCCTGCTGGAGTGTCGTCCCAGCAGAGCCAGCCGTCCCAGTTACGACTACAGTGCAGGCCTTTATCATGAGGTGGGGCGTTTTTTATTTTCTCAAGGCATTTTTTCTCATTCTCAAGAATGAGTTTTTCTGCTTTGACCCGCATGTCCTCGGTGGTTGGCTCCTCCGCAGCATCCCTTAAAAAGCGAATTACCTTTTGGACACAAACGTGACAACCAGTTGACTGATTTGCATTAAAAAGTGATTCAAGCTGTTTCAACTCCTTTTGGTTCTTCCGGGCAAACATCCAACAAAAACCTACCTGAAATGTGTCTTTTAAAGTCGGTTTGCAAGTGGAGCCTGTTTGTATCCAGTTACCTGATTCATCACAATATTTGGTCACTCTTTCTGTGGTAAAAAAATAAAATAAAAGCATCAGAGTTTAATTTAAAAATAACTATCTTCATATCACACTTTATTATTATGGTCTAGTGCGAAAATAAATGGCCATTTCCACCTGCTGTACTGACAAATGTAGCTTTTTTTCATTGTTTAAAAACAGGATGCCTTCTGCTCTCACAGCACTATACGCGGAACATCGCATGCAAACGACTCAGCGAGCTATTAAATAAAGGCATAACCCGGCTATATTTAAAGTGGGGGTTTGCATGTCAAAATCTAAAAGCTTCACACAGCAACTCCAGCTGCAGTCAACTGAGAGGAGACCTCTGTAAATGAATCAGACATGCTCAGATCTGCTCCCACCCTGGCTCACCGAGCAGGATGTCATTTTTACTGTAATCTTTTTTTTCACTGACACTGTCGCACTGAAATAAATCTCTGGACTCAGTCATTTCTTCACCTCGTCCACCCTGTGTGCTCCTGTAAAATCGAACGATCTGTTGATTAAATTTGATATTCTCACAAAATGTATTCATGTAATGTGGATGTAAATCATTTAAGTCATGAAGTTATTTTAATAAGTTGATTTGTAATGCTAAACATACCTTTATCTCTTTGATATTGATTCCTACAGCTTAGATCACAATTAATGGCAAATGTCCAAATGTGTAAATTAGTTGATGACGTCATTTAGCAACTTTTTTTACTGAGAAGTTGGCAACCGTGGTTAGCTGCTCGAAATCTCACTCCAAGCTCTAATCTAATTGTGAGAGCCCTGGTGGATAGTAGTGTAGTTGTGTGTGTTCATGTGTTTACGTGAGCAAAGATTCATAAACAACGGATTTTATCAAAGCCTAACTTAAGATGGCTACTGAAACTAGGAAGCCAAAAACTCAAACAGTTTGCACAAAATCTTTAAAACTTTGATATGAAATGCGGCGGACGATCCTTCAAGGAACGCTAGTTTTTAATTTCTTCGGTTTTTATAATAGGGAGTCCTTTTGTTTTATTTGGCTGTCTCACTCAGCCTTTTTCCTGCAGTAGCGTCTTGGCACAGTAAATATACAGACAATCTTGGCAATACAAAATAACTATGAATAATTTACTTTGGCAAACATCATCAAACAGAATGTTTTCCACCTCTGGAGTAATTTTCTGGCAAACGCTCAAGAGTTCGTCTTTAAAAAACCACATGTACAGGCGATCCGTGACCGGGATAAGAATAAGGTCACATTGTTCCTGACAGCAGCAACAACTGCCTGGTCCTCTCTGACAGCTCATCAACTGTTCATCAACCACATCCAACTGTGTGATCCCGCCCCCGGGAGGCCTCTGAGCGGCAGCAGAAGTTGTCAGGAAGCTGTAGGGGGACTCTCAGAGTCGCAGACATTTAGGGAAGATCCCTGATGAGGCATTTCTTACAAAAACAACCTGTCTGCTCCCTCATTCATATTATCTCTCCTCATTTATCTCTCTGCTTCCATCTTCCCTGTCTTACTTTGGTGATTCCTCTCTTTATTTCCCC
The DNA here is from genome assembly GCA_031762555.1 of Cynodonichthys magdalenae. Lineage (NCBI taxonomy): Eukaryota > Metazoa > Chordata > Actinopteri > Cyprinodontiformes > Rivulidae > Cynodonichthys > Cynodonichthys magdalenae. The sequence continues at coordinate 2,133,978 of JARVJO010000155.1, forward strand.
CCTCCTCATACTCCTCATTCATCTCTCTGTCCTCTACCTCACCTTCCTTTTCCTAATCATGCTGCGTCTCCTAAATCACGCACGACCAGAGTCTGGATATCCTCAGACAGACATCACTGAGCCTCGTAAAATTCACAAGGTAAAAACAGTACATTGGTGTGGAAAGTACTTGTACTGCAAATTAAAGATTAAACCTGGTTACATAATCAAATCCACGGTCAGTTTAAACTTAATCAAACGCTTGTCTTCTTTCTGTCTGAGGGATGAAGTGTCATCTTTAAATCAGTCACCTCAGATCAGAGGCTAATCAGAGCTGAAGGAGTGCTGAGATTTGATACAGAAGCTGAAAATGAACTGTTAAAGCTAAAATAAAAAATTTTGCTTTGTTTTATTTTTGACAAGAAATATAGTTAAAAATATGTTTATATAAATTATCAAAGCATTAAGACACAGCCACTTGAAACTTTTAATTCTTATAGCGCCAGATTTGTATTTAAAGCACTGTTTTTCTTAAAGCACAGTTTATAGATTGAAATGTATGGTGTAGCAGAGTGCTGAATGAATGTGTGTGAAGTAGCCTAAATGAGTACACAGATTGCAGCATAAAGCGCTTTGAGCATTCTGGTTGGATAGGAAGGTGCTATATAAGTAAAGTCTATTTAGCAGCTCTCCTAGCAATAATTAGCAAAAGTTTTATAAAAGCTAAAAGTAGCAAATGATATCTAAAAGTACCGAAAAACTAACTAAAGTGGCAAGAGGGTAGCTTAAAGCTGATATAATCAAAAGGATAGCTAAACGCTAAAGGCAAGCAAAAAGCTAAGAATAGCAGAACTTAAAAGTAGCAGGTTTTGCTTCAGCTGTTCACTTCTTCAGGAGTTGCAACAATGGAGAATCCACATGAAAGGTTTGGCAACTGTTTTACGACAGATGCCCTTGCTGACACAACCTGGGCTCAAACCTGCGGCCTCAGGATTATAGGACAGCAGCACAGACCACCGAGCTATGACTGCTTGTTAAACTAAAAGACAAGCATAAGAAGACACAAATAAAAGTGGAACACAGAAGCATCTGTTTTTTGTTTAAAGCCAGGCTAGCTGTTTCTACAAGGATGTGCTCAAAGGAATGTTTGTGTGTTTGTGTGATAAAGTACTTAAAGTACAGATGGTCAATCAGTTTTACATGCAAACTGTAATAAAAACCATGTTGTGAGTAAAAAAGAATATTTAAAAATATGATGAATTATTCCAAAACAAAAGGGGGAGGTTTATCAAAAATGCATTGCTTTTCCAGAAGTGAAAATGAAATGTCTCAGATGAATTGTTTAAAATTCACTGAAATCAATCCAATGGTATTAAGAAAATAATGAAAGCAATTTGTTGTATTTTGTGTGACATTTAAACCAGAAACAAGTGTTGAACTCTGGACTCCAGAATGGAAATCTTGCAAAACAGTTATCTAAGAGGACAGCTTTGCATGAATACTGGTTTTGGAGACAAAGAGTTCACTCCGAATCAAAACTGTGATAAACGAAGCACGAATAATTCATCCCTCGAACACATTCTTCAGAGAAATCTGTATCAGATTTTATAAAAGTTCATTCACTCATCACTGTTTCTGTCTGGGCCAACCCTCTGAGCACTGAGCATCCATGAAGCTTTTATGGCTGGTTCAGGGAGTCCAATCATTTACCTCACTGTGGATGTGAGTTTGTGTGTCTGTTAACAAAATATCTCATGAATCACTGGATGGATTTTTTTGTAAAACTCTCAGAAAATAATCAATGGATGCACGTTTACAGCCTTTATCTCTTTATCTAAATAATAAAATAATGTAGTGAATAAACTTTTATTTTGAAAAAAAAGAAAAAACTGAGTTATACAAAGTTTTAATTGTTCAAATTAACTTGTTTTGGTGATTTCTATATACAAAGATTAAATTGATACAACCTATAAGCAGACATGGTTAAGCCCCCCCCCCCCTCCGCTCTCTTTGGGAACCACTGCACTAAAAAATATACATATATATTTTATTATACTTCACAATATTCGTTAAAATGACGCACATTAAACAATGTATTCTTTAACAATAGAAAAGTTATAACATGTACATCAAAGAAGCTGTGCAACTAACAAACTTTGTAAAACCTTAGTTTCAAATCTCTGTAAAATCAACAATATCTTGTATTAAAAAATAAAAAAGCTTCATTTCTCAGCCTGTCTCCGGGTTACACAGACCGGTTGGGGGTGTTCCTCGTGTTACAAATGAATGGAAACATTCCCACAGAAAACCAGCAGGTCTCAGTTCAGCCAGATGGTTGTTCTACTCCAGTGCGTGAACTATCTTACCGGTTGCATCTAGGTCAGGGCGATCTGGACAGTTTTGTGTAACAGATGTCCCGGCTGGTGTCTCGTTCCAGCACAATAAACCGTCCCACATACGGCTGCAGAATATACCTCAAGAGAGAAAACAAAAAAGTAAAATGAGGGGGATTAGTAAGTTAATAGTTGAACGGGCAGAGCTGGGCAGTAACAAAAAAAATTACTTCAGTACTGTTCTTAAATTTGTACTTTACTTGAGTAGCATTTCTTTAACTTATCACTTTTACTCGACTACATTTCTCTAAAGGCTTTCGCTACTCATTACTTCTTTTGCCCCTGTTTGTGTAGTTTTGTCTATTTTGTTCCACCGACACACTGTAAAATTACACACTACACCCCTATACAGTCAGTGGTGATATGCAGCTTTAAACTGGCTGCACATAGAAGAAGAGACATTTTTGTCTTACTAGTGTTGTCTTAGGTGAAAGAGATCAGACTGTGCATATAGTAATGAGCATCCATGGCCTCATCTGAAACCCTCTGTATGTTTGAGGAGGTTGAAATAAAAAACAAGTCTTTAGTCTAATGTTTATTGGAGTTTTTCACCAGTAGGATCAGTGCTTTGACTCAAGTAAAAACTGAGTACTTTGTCCACCACTGCTACTACGTCATCTGTGCCTAAAGAGTGAAACCAATCTGATCTGAGCATTTCATCATACACCCTCTCACCGGTTCTGTTTTCTCTGGATTCCTTTTCAGACCACTTAAGGCATCTGTACTGCTCCTGGCTCAGCTCACTGTGTCCCTTCGTAAGCCTCTGTCCAGCACTGAGGGCAGTTTCTGAGGTTTGTCCACTGCCTGCTATCACCCTGATCTGCAGAGAACAGATATAAGAGGTGAGAGGAAGAGAGAGGAGTGAACTTCGGAGAGAAGTCAAACACGAGAGCCGATATCTCCATCAGTGGAGACGAGCGCTCCTGTTTCACAGTAAAGTCACGCCTGAGTAAAGATCTTTATCTTTATGTATGATGACATTTTTTAATGGAGCGTTGAAAGTTCTCTTTAAAGCTGATCGGATCACGGTTTCCCCCTCTGATGTGAACTTCTTAGTCTCCCTCCGAGTGTGACTCATTACAGCATGTTCATATGAGCACAAAAGAAGTTAAGAACTGATTTTCCCTCCAAATGAATCTTATCTCTGCTCTATTGTTTGTGTTTGGAGGTGGCGTTCAAATGAAAATGTGTGAAATGCTGATTTTGATCGTGACGAATGCAGAGGTCTTATTGTCTTGGCTTATCTTTCTTTTCTTCTTTTTCTCTTCTTCTATTGGTTGAAAATTAAGCCTTTCTTGAGTGCCAGGCTTATGCATTTGCATTTGATGAATTATTTGAGGAATTTCAGTACCTTTGCCAGGATTGTGTCTATATGTCTTATCGCAGCTTCCTTACTTGGGTTCTTTTGCAGACAGATGAAAAATATCATTCTTACCTCTCCTGTCTCATTAAAGCTTGCAAATAACAGAACACTTGAAGTGACTTTTGTGAGGAATGACGTCCCGTGTAGCAGTTTAGCAGCCGTACATATGATGTCACTCCAAGCATCGAAGTAAATGACGTCATACATACGACCACCAGGCCACCACTAATATCAACCGCTGGACAGAATCTCTTTTTCTTCTTGATTACTCATGTCATTCATAAATACTTTGCTCATTACTTTGTTCAAGCTGAACTGCAACAGCCCCACTTTGCGTTTTGTGAAACCTCCTCACATTCTTCCTTTGGTGTTCAAAATATTTTAGTTATTGATGGGTTTTTCATCCAGACAGTTGCTGTAATTTGTAGGAGGAGCCATGAGGATCAGCATCACATGAAGCTGATTTGTTTAATTTCTAACATCTTAATTTACAAACTGCTGTATATTTAATGAGACTGAAACACAGACTGTGGCTCTTCAAGCTGCCGTGAATGCTGGGATTCAGAAAAGATTCAGACAAAGCCTTAATATTTTTAACAGTTCTTGGTTTTCTTTATTTTATGTTGGCCCGTGTTTAAGTGACTAAAATGTACAACTTCTCAAAGAATAGAGCTTTAAATCATACCACACTTTGTTGTTTTTACCTATTAAAGCAAATATGCAGTGGGTTTCTGTAGACAGGTTATGAACAATTAACATCTTACCTGTTGTAGATAGCTCCTTGAATGAGCTCAGTTTGGAGAAAAAGCTTAACTCTGTTTGAGTTGACAAGCTAACAGCTAGTCTGAGCAGGACCAATATGTTATCATATTTATGTGCGTATAATGCAAAAGACTGTGTGTGTGTGTGTGTGTGGGGGGGGGGGGGTCATACTATACACAGGAGTACATTTTGACAGCTTTTTTGTAGTGTACTGTCACAATAAAGTTAAATATTTCCTTGTATATTACTGAAATATAGCATCGCGGGGGACAAATCATCATTAATTATCCCTCTGCCCTCCGACTGTAGAATGTGTCATGCATAAACAACAGTAGTTGTTTTTTCACACCAGAGTCAGAAAAACTTATTGGGTGTGGAAATGGAAAAAAAAGACGTGGATGTCAGTTGCATCCACAGGCCCTGACAAGACCATTTTTCTAATTTAACAACCGTCTAAAGGGGGCTGAAAAATCCTGAAGTCTGTTTGATATTAGACTTTATTATTATAATACAAAGATTAAATTTTGTATGCTTTTTAACCTCAAAACATGGGGAGATTGGCATTAAAACCAAAGCGCAGTATACGCTCACAAATATGATAAATCAGTGGTTGTGTAATCATTTAACATAAACTGCTATGGGATTCTGGGGGCCGAAGTGACTTCACTTCAGTCTTAGCTCCCACCTACAGCAGCTGTTAGCTTGTCAATCTGCTCAAATTAAAACTAGTTCTTTAGAAAGCTGCATCTACAGCAGGTAGGATATTAACTTTCATAGCCTTTCCACAGAACCCTTTATCTAAAGACAAAATGCTGTCACTATGGGAAAAGTTTGCTATTAACTAAACATTTGTGAGTACTTTTGCTAGAGCAGCTTCTACAATCATTGGAAGTGCACCCAAAAAATACAAAATAAAATCATTTGTAGACTTTCTACTGGCAGACATTAGAAGAAACACAATTACAACAAAATATAAGAGTAGGGCTAAAGTGTGAAATGGTGATTAGGTGTATAACTTTGTGGTGCAGTTATCTGTGTATGTTTGCATCACATACAAAGTGTGATCTGACTTTTATGGCATTTTGTCATTGAAAGACCCAGATCGGCCTGGCCTTATTCGACCCATGCCCTGGTTGTGTTTGCTTTGAGCAGAGTGCCACCTCAATGTGGGATAATCATATCAAAAACGTGCAAATCATAAAGTTCTGGTATTGATGGTATTGATATCTCAGTTTTGATCCTTGCAGCCTGAATAGACAACCGGGTCTCTGGTTCCTCAAATCAGCTAGGAAGTGGGCCGTGCAAATAACCAAAACCCAGGTTTGAACCCAGGCCGGGTCGGGCCTTACAATGCAAAAATGCTATTAAAGTCACTTTAGAGTTGGAGCACAGAAAACTTGTTTAACGGTTATCTGAGAGATCCAAACGCAAACATTGTTTACGTTAGAACATACTTGCACAGAACCTTTTTAGTATAGTGTTATTTTCTGTATGTGATGATAATAGGTTTTGATTCTATTTCCTGGCAGAAAGCACAAACAATGCTTTGCTTCTCCATAGTTGCTAAGAAGCTATGATATGTTTTGTTTGGGATAGTTGTTTGCAGTACAAAAGCACGTCTGAATGGATTTACGACAAAAACACAATGATCTGCAGGGATTTGCATTTTTATTTTGTTGTCTGCATCCAGACCTGTGAGTTTGCAATAAGCAGGCAGAGATCACACAGAGAAACGAATGAAACCCTTTTTTTAAGGCTGTCCAGTCAAGCGGAGCTAATTAAATAACCTTAATCATAATGGGTATGGAAAAATAATCGTGCGATTTAGAGGTTTTTTAGTTGGTGAATGAAACCACCGGACCACAGCTTATTACGTGTCTGTTTAATGGAAAGTGAACAGTATGTATGCCAGCACATGTGCGTGGCATACAGAATGAGGTTTGAGACTTTTTACCTCTTTCATCCTCGTGAGAATTAAAAAGTGAGAGCCAAGTAAAGAGCTTACCACCAGCAGAAACCAAATGATCCTAAAGGAGCTCGCAAACCTCATATCTTCCACACACAGGTAAATCTCTGCAGAGAGAGAGAGAGAGAAGAACAAAAACCTATTAGAGGAATCACTCGTCGACCATGAAAGTGTGTAGCTGAGCAAACATTTGGTTGTTTCAGACCAGGACTCCAGCTTCCCGGGAGAAACCCACCACAGCAGCTATTCATCTGAGGCGCAGAAGCTGTGCGATTTCTGGCATTTGGCACCTCTCCGTACAGTCTGCACATCTTCAGAAATAAATAGTTGGTGTGCCCGTCCATGTGTGAGACAGTGACACGGAAGAGCAACGTTAAATTGTGGGAGCAAAAGAATGAAGAAAAACAGAGACGGAGTCAGACGAAAATAGTTTGGGCCATTAATCAGCCGGTGCTCGAGAGCTGAGAAATCACCTCAGGTCTCCTGCTTTGGTTTGCAGAGAACCTGCTGGAAGTTCATCCCTTCAAAACAACTGAATAAAAGCTGCTTATTGGCTCCTAAACCCTGACAGTGACCCAGGTTCAGACTGTTCAGCAGACAGACGTGGATGAGCAAGTCTTTCAAAGACTATTTGTTTTGGCTGCACTGGAATTCTGATGGTAAATTAATCCGCTTTATAAACCTGGAACAGCACCTTGTTTTCCTCTCTTTTTTTTGTATAAAAAATACAAACTAATTGTACATTCTGTGACAAATACACTGTCTGCACTTGTTTACTGAATGTAAATATTGTGACTCTTAGTTTTAGCTGAAAGAAAATTAGTTTAATAAAACTATAGTTTCAGGATGACACCTCAGATCTTTATCAGAAGTTTATAAACAATGACTATCTTACCTGTTGCAGATAGCTCATTGATGACTCTCAGGAAAAAACAGAGTTTAATTCTGACCAGATAAATTCAAAAAGAAGTGCTATGATTAGATGCTACTGCTAACCGCAACTGCAAATCAGTGCAAAACTTTATGAAAATAATCTTGTCATGCAAAACTAACACCAATGTACGAGTTAATAAAATAATGTTTGCAAGAACTGCAACAATATTTAGGAGATTGGACTTGGTTGAAGAGGACAGCATCCCCTTTTTTTTGGATTTGTTCAAAATAGCTGTGAGTTTGACAATCCCGTCAGAATCAAACTCTTCTTTGAGGTCGTTCAAGGAGTTAGCTAACAGATGTTAACTGTTCAGAATCTTTCCACAGAAGCTAACTTCGTAAAAATACCGTAGGACCCACTGCTTTACATGGCAACATTTCCCACAAGGTGAATAGGTGAACAATTCACTGTATTCATAACCAGCATGTTAAAAAAAACTAATAAACACGAAAAATCTGGTTTATACAGTTTAAAGACAAATCATGAAACTGAAGACAAAAACTATAAATAAATATAGGTGTTGATCTCTAAAGTTTGGTTCAGTCTGATCAAAAGTCCAGAACTGGGACCTAAATTCAGACCGGATCAAACCTGAAGTACTTTGGATGTTTTACAGGCTTTTAACAAGTTTGGCTGTGTTTCAAAACAAAATCATTTCTCTCCAGAAGTGTGTTTTAGCACCTTGTCAAGTACAATTTGTCATGAGTATGCACGAGCTACTGCAAGGTTTGAATAGATTTATGTGAGGTGTGTGTGTGTGTGTTTGTGAATCATGGAGGGGCGTGAGCAAGACCTGCACAGAACTGATCACTACTGACTGCAGTTAGATTTGTGGAAAACCCTATTTCCCCACTTACTCTGATGTCAGGCACCAGTGAATTCACAGGATCCAAGCAGCTGCTTGTTTTAAGGAATCATGAGCTGCGTGCGCCTCGGTGCATGATGGGAAATATGTAGCATTCACCTGATGTAACAGCTGCTGTGTCCCCACCCACATGCGCTCCCCAGGCAATGAGAAAATACAGACTCTGCTGTGTATGAACCTCCACAACATTAAAGTCATGAACAAAAAACAAGCAGAAAACCTGCATTTAGAAGCAAAGAGAGAAGTACGGATCAGAAATCTGCTTCTAGGAAACTGAGTTTAAAAATCATTTCTCTGCCATCAGTCCACTTTTATGATTACCTCTGGCTAAGTGTATGAGCGAGTGATTTTGTTTAAAAGTGAATTAGTCAGCAAAATTGGAGATAAATGTTGTACATCTCAATATAAACCAGGCTGCAAAACTCAGTAATTTCATGACTGATTGGAAGTAATTCACTGCAGGGCAGCTCAAATTGGTTTAACTGAAGAAAAACAAAAGACTTGTAATGTGTTACAAATATGTAGCGGGACAGAAAGCATCTGGATGTTAGAGAAGACCTTCTTGCTGTGAGACATCAATAGGCACTGATCATTGTACTGCATATATGAAGCTGGTGACTAAAAGGAAAAAAGATGTCACACCGTTACATCCCTGAAAGTGGACATTTGTTTGTTTTTAATCTGAATGAGGAAATTCATGCATCTATTAAAGCAAAGAAATTGTGTCCACAACAACAAACAATCTAAATAATTCTGGTCAAGCTTCGGCGTCTTAACTCAGAAAAAGCTAGTTGTTCTGCAGCCCTGAGCACTTTTCAGTCAGTGAGTCAAACATCAGCTTCTCCGTGTTACAAAATATTCAAGTCAAAAATGAAGCCATCTGTCCAACAGCTGAACCCTGGCTAAAATTCAATCATGCAAATAATCCCACCTGCTAATCTGCAACTGAAATAATAAAAACTGAAGGAATTTAAGACGTTGCATTGATCCAGACAAGTGCAGACTTCAAGATGAAGGTAGTGTTGTGACAGGACTTTCAAAGGTTTGTGCACAAACAACTACCTTCTTAGATTAATGTCAAAACACAGCTGAGTATTTTATACTATCAAATAGGTTAAAGTCTGGCTTATCAGCAGTGGATAACCTGCTTGTTCATGTGGAACCAGTCAGAATGTTTGTAGTTTGCCATATTTTTCACATATAGTGTTGTTTTTGGTCAAATACAGAAAACAAAATGTTCTCATCAGTAGATCATTCCAGTATGATGATCATAACAAAAATATTACAAAAGTTTAAGCAATAATTTTATTTATTATATTTATTTTATAGTAAACACAGTGATCAAATAATCAGATATCATTGCCATTTAGTGTCTGGGTAGATTTGTTTATAGATAAAAAAAAAATTTAAAAAAAAAATTAAAAAAAAAAATTTTTGATTTCAAAATAAAAGTCTGGGTTTACCAAAATTTACAATGGGTCTACATGTATTTTTTTATTTTATTTTTTTTTTTGGTCACATTTGAGTTTTTTTCATGAAAACATAAACAGAATTTTCTTTAAAAAAAATTTATAAAAAAGTACTCTTTGAAAAAATAGCAAAAAATATTTAGTGATTTCTTTGACGGAAGAATTACTAAAACAGTTTGTAAAAGCTAATAATAATAATAATTTTGGGAATACTTAAATTATAGCTCAAAAAATAAAATAAAAAAATCTACAGATTATAACAGACATTTGGAAAAAGAAAGTGAAGGTTTTTTTTTTCACTCAACTGTGTGTTTCTGTTTAACCCAGAAGCTTGATACACGGCTCTTAATCTGCCCCCTGGAGTATTTAGTGGTTGAAGAGGTCTAACATGATATGAACAGTATGGGGTGAAGTATGCGTTGCTCATTAAGACACAAGCCCCTGCAGAGACCAGGAGGGAAAAGCACTAAGACCATAATAGTGCCAAACAAACTGAGTTTTCTGCACTAAAAGCTTCTGTAGATCAAGAGGAAGGTTAATTGTGTACAGCAGGGATTTGTAGAGTCTTTTGTAATTATAATTAGATTCAAAGCCATTTTTTGAATGTTTAGATATTCAATTTCTAAATGCAGCTACAGATAATGTTGTGCTGCTTTATGTCTTCAGGATAAAAGCACAATAAAACCTCATGCTTGTTAGTTTTTCCTCTGCATTATTTGCCAACAACAGACCACCTCTCTCCCACTTGCCCTCCTGTGATCACGTGTCACAGCACAGTACATGTATCGTTATCTTTCACCTTTTAAATTTGCTTATTTTGTTGCACTGACACATACATTTTCAACGTACAAATGATTTGAAATCTATTTTGATATTAAGTTAAAAAAAATCAGCTGACTTTTGCTGGAAGTAAATTCACAGATGGAAACTGAAAGGAGCATGAAAAGCTGAAATTAACAAAACAAAATTTAAAAAAAGGCCTTTAAACCTGAAAGAAGCTTAAAGAAGATGAACAAAACTGAAACTAACAAAAAAAAGCAGAGGGAAGCTGAAATTTGCACAAAGAAGTAAAAAGAAAAAGCAAATGGGTGCAAAAGGTGAAAATCTTAGTAAAAAAATTATAAACATTTTACAGTGTTTGATAGCTCCTTTCATTTTCAGTGAGGACACAATGGCAGAAAAAAGCTAAATATCTCAAAAAGTATAAATTGCTGGAATATCAGGAGTTTTAGCAGGAATCTCCTGAATGAGCTGAACGTTTTGATGCATGAATTGTGGAAATAGCACAAAAATTGTAAAATGAGTTGTGTGCTGAAAAACGTGAACAAATTACACAAAAACTGAAAATCATTGTTTGCCAATATGTTTAATTTACTATATCAGCCAGAACAGTTTACTAGATAAAATGTTGTATTTTATTACTTACAGCATATTTTAAATTGAATAAACTTGGATTAAATATTCTGTAGTTACAATGTGATGTTGACTGAAGAGGTTAAAGTTTCCAAACCTCTCAACCCAATTTGTAGGTTTTTTTTTCTTCATCCTTATTTGTACAAGGAAATCCACAATTTGAGCAAAACAACTGACAAATGACCATCACAGTCGGAGTGTTGTGTTTATTGCAGAATAATGGCTGCTGTCATTATGAGCATATTTGTCTTCTGACTAACATGGAAATGGGAATGAGGTTGTGCACTGATTCCTGTGAGATGAGGTTGGATGAAAAGTGTTTGTTGCTTCCAGGTTTGAGGGAAAAATGATAAATGATGAAAGCAGTGAAAACTCTGCAGCGTGACTCTCTCGTGTTTTTGTAATCTTTATAAAAATCTCTATAAAAATACCCAATGCAGCAATTTCCGGTTAAAAAACACATATATATGTATATATGATTTTTCTTGTTTCCTCTCTGTGCATTCTCCTTTTCTGCAACTAAATATCTCCTCTTTCTCTGCATTCTTAATTCCTCTCTGGTCTATTTTTACTTTCATATATTTTTTACCACTTTAATCTTCTTCTTCTCTCACCTCGTTTTTCTGTATCTCTCTGTTCCACTCCCTCCTGTCTTCTCTCTCACTCCCCCATGTCTTTTTATTTTTTCTTGTGTGTTTGCGTTCCTTCGTCATATTCTCCTCCTCTGGAAGATCTTCCTCACTCGTGTCTCCCCCCTTTCTTTCTCAGCAACATTTTCAAAGGTTTTTATTTTTTTTGTCATCATCCTAAAACATTAAAATGTTTTTGTTACAGTAACATATTTTTTACTTGTGTTTTTTTGTTCAACAGTCTTATTCTTACGGTGCTCCTGTAAACTCCTGTACAACTCAAAAAATATCTAAAGAAACTTGTTTTAACTGGATTTTTTTCTTTTTTTTAAATATTTACAATGGGTTGATGTCATATTAAATAGAATTAGATGCCATATTGTAATATATACGGTACTGGATTAATTTCAATAAGACTCTCAAATAACTAATGGTAGCATGTATAACCCCTGCACATACGCAAAGCACCAGAACAGATTTATTGTTTTGGGTGGGGGTCCAGAGTGGTCGGGTGGGGGGTGGTGGGGGCTTGATGGATAGCCCTTCATCAGAGCTAAACAACAAAAGAAAATCTGAAGCTCCTATGTTGTTCTTGAGTTATACGCATTTTTGTATGTCCAGAAACCCCCCCTTTCAGATAGACCCCCCTCCTCAAATATGGAGGTCTATCATAAAATCGTTGGTGGGCGCAGGTTTGACACAGCTACATTCTTACCAAATTTCACGTTGATCGGAGCAGCCGTTTCTGTGCTACAGTTGATTTAAAACCTCTGGGAAGTAAATAAACTGTACGAAAACAATATGACCCCTGCTTCTCGTGTGTGTGTGTGTGTGTGTGTGTGTGTGTGTGTGTGTGTGTGTGTGGTGTAGTAGTAGCTGAGAGTCGACTTCAGCAGCTATTCTAAAAGCTGACAGGTTGTGCAAGATGTTTAAAACTGTTGAAGTCAACGATGTTGTCTCATAACTCACTTAAATAATCAAAAGTCATAAAAACTAATGCGTACAGCTGAAACCGTGTTTAGTAGTAGCTGAGCACTGCCTTAGATGCTTCAGAATCAGCATCTTCTCTTTAAATCCTTGGTAATAATTGTTGAAGTCAGCCCTGTTCAACTTTAGCAAAATATCTCATAAACTGAACAGATTTCAATAAAATCCAAAAATGATAAAGTTCAGTCAGATTTCCTCATATCTAGTTTATCTTGTAAAATCTTCTATCTCTCAAACTGACTCAAAAAGTGATTTTTATTAAGTGTAGACGTATAAAAATCTCAAACAAAAGACTTTTCTCATTGCTTTAACTCAGAATAGACGATGTAGCACAAATCCTGTTTACAGACTTGATAAGCAGTGAGAAGTTTCAACATTTGTGTTCATAAAAATCTGCTGCAGATTGTTTAGAATCAAAACTCCTGAACTAGTCTCATTTGATGATTTATTATAGTGAAGATTTGTAAAGTAATAAATTAGTTTGGTGTCAAGTTTAATAACATTTATTTTTTTGGATAATTTATTAATTTCCTTAAACGAAACAAAATAGTCAAATCACCGTCACTGTGGTGCTGTGTAGAGGATCGATAACAATTCCTCCAAACAACCTCGAGTGTGGACGAATTTAACCAGACAGAGACTCATCTTCTTAATGAGTAAACAGATGAAGATGAACTGAGTCTTCCTCACATTCAGAGTCAAGACTGATTGAACAGTCGTCACGTCCTGCATGAAGTGATTCATCTCTAAGAGTTCACCTCATTTAATTGTTTGCACAACATTAATATTATCATTATTTTTTTAAAACTTGCACATTTATTAATTTTTGCTCATTATTTATTAAAACCAGTCAGTGATGGAGCAGGAAGATGAGGAGCTCTGAGCTGTTTAAGATGAGTCTGCTACTGCGATGTGAGTAAACCCTTGATTTATACCTGCTCTCTGATGCCACGACATCCCACACACTTCCTCCGCCAGGCCAGAGAGAGAAATGAAACTAGCAGTCGGGACGGAGATGAGGGCTTATGAAGGCGGATTAATAATGGAAACATGGAAGGCAGGGCTGAAACTTTCATTTGAGCTTCTTCTCATTGGAAGATTGGTGGATAGGTCTCAGGTCTGAGTGTCCTTGAAGCGGAACATGAAAAAAAAGAAGCTTGACAGCAAATTTGCATGAAACAGTGGTCAGATCTTTGTGTGCTTTGTGTGATCTATCAGCCTCTGGAGCATCACAAATGACTCGTAGCTACTACCACACCCAATTCATTTTAGTTATATTTTTGGGTTTGCTAGTTTTTGCAAGTTTCAGTAAAATATGCCTCATGATTCATGAGATATTTTGCTAACAGTACAGACAAACAAACAGACACAAACTTCGGTAAACACATTACCACCCCACCTTCACATTCGGCGATGATGATTATAGAAAATCTGAGGTTAAGACACACTATAATTTGATTTAATTTTCCACTTTGCTGATTTAATTTATTCCCATTTCTTTTTTGGCACAAACGTTCCTCTCGCAGCAGCAGACGCATACATCATGTAAATGTTGGCTGACTGCTCGGAGTCTTCTTATTTCCTTTGTTGGATTTCCATGACGACAGTATGGAACAAACCATCCCTCAATTCCAAGACGTTTGGCAATAAATAATGTCAATCTGCTGAGAGGGGCAGCTTCAGGTGTGCCACGCATTTTATTTTACCTACAAGGTGACAGAAGTGGATTTATATTTCTGGTAAAGTACAAGTCAGAGTGTTCATATCTTGTATTCTCCCACAAATAAAAGTAAAAAAAAAGTTTAATTCTAATCTGTGCTGCTTATTTCCTGGAGAAACACAAATGAGAGTCATCTAAAGTTGCAGCTGAGGGGTCTGAGGTGTCATTGGCTTGTTCCTGGAAAGCAACAGCAAATGTCCAAATGAAACCAAATCTATCTGTTTTTTGTTTTTTTGTTTTTTGTTTTTACTTTAATTGCCAATGTTAATTTTTATAAACCCTGAACAGAACGGTTTCATGTCAAACAAATTAGAGGTAAAGATATAAAAAGGGCTAAATTAAACAAATTATCACATGCATACATGATACAGTCATTATAAACACACAATAACTGTACACATTAATTTCACCTCAAAAGTACGTCGATTGAAAAGAAAGAGCTTTAAAAAAAACACAAAAACTAACGTTCATCAAATATAATGACTTTTTAACACACTTCTCCATCTTATACGTCTTCTACTTGACTTTCTCTACTTTTTAGTTTGTTTTGCAGAGCTACAGAGATTTTATTTTCTGTTTTCAAATGATCCTTTTAGAACAATGGGAAGCCTCACACATCAATTGACACTCTAAACATTAAAGTATTAAATATTTTATTTTATAATTAATTGAGATATTTCAGCACATTTTCCAATGCTTTTACACAAATTCCAACAGTTTTTTTATATATTTTAAAAAGAAAGAATTTACATTTTGATTTGGTGGAAGTCTGTGATAAAGGTTATGAATAATGAATATCTTACCTGTTGTAGGTAGCTTCTTGAACGACCACAACTTGTAGAAATAGAGCATAATTCTGACCAGTTTCATGGCTAACAACTTAGATTCCTGTTTTTAAAATATGAACCCTATTTTAAAAATATATAATTACTTGTATTTCTATATATACTTAAATTTAGTTGGTTGTCAGTAATCCAGTAGAAACAGTGTTGTTTTTCTGGAAGAAGTGACCCAGACTGCATTGAAAGTGCTACAGTTAGCTGCTGCTGCTTGTACTTATACTTAGAAATAATAAATGACTACATTTTAAGGACAAAATCAACTTCAGAGTAAAGCTTTATGAAATAACGTTTGAGTAAACCTTTTGGAATTCCAGTTGTTTAATCTGGCAGAGATCCACTGTTGGTCCTGCTTGGATTAGCTGTTAGCTCATCAGGTCAGAATTTACCTGGTTTCTTCCAAACTGAGGTTGTTTAAACAGCTTATCTACAACAGGTAAGCTATTTTTTGTTCATAACCTACCCACAGAACTCTGCTTCAAAAGATCTAGACTATTCCATCAAGAAAAATCATAAAAACTATTTTTGAGACTGTAGTGAAGCAGCAAATCATCAACAAATTTCAAAATAAAATGTCAAACAAAATCTGACATGAACACAAGGTTAACCAAAGAACATTTCTTCTTTGTGTTTTCAGCTGATTTACATACAGGTGATTAATTCACACTAATATTACGTCTTGAGGGTTATTGGTTTCTTAAAAGCCTGGATTTCTGCTGACATCATGTTGTGGAGCAGAGCTGAGTCATTCTAAAACATCCTTCAAACTCGTTGACTTTTTGAGAAGCAGCACGAGTTCCTCATATCTTTGTAAGTTTTTTTTTATTACAAAGCAAGTCTGCGTTTATGGAAACTTAACTTAACATTTTAAATATGCTAATCTAGACTTCCTGTTTGGATGACTCATTTTACACTGTCACAAAACATTTCAGCTTTTCCAATAGAAACAGAAACCACTCAGCTCTGTTTATCGAGTTTTTTATTATGTAATCCCCTGATTAATATTCCCTTCCTCTGATCCCAGCAAACAGGAGAGTTTGTTTATGAAAGTGGGCTTTGTTCAGTCAAATGAGCTGCTCCCTCCCTGACAGGGGACGTCTTCCCTCTAATGTTTTGTTTACTTCCTGATGCGATTAACTGTCACTTTATCCCAGCAGCCTTTCGGCGGTGCAGACGAGTTCAGGTGGTAACAGACATCTGCCACTGAATGAGGAGCATTTTCAGGAGATCAAAGACCTTTTATTGGGCAAACTTTCCTCTATCCAGACGTTTCATTTCCTCCCGACTTTCCACCAAGTGCAGATCTCATCTGTCACCAAACAAATAACATTTATTTTGTTTTGTTTCTCAAAGTAAAAAAAAAAGCTTTGGGGGACAAATGCAGCAGAGTTCAGGGGTTATAGAGAAGGAAATTAATTTAATTCTTATAAAAACGTAAGCAAAATAAGAAAGCAAAATATATTTTAGTAATAAAAATATGAATCTGCTTTTTGGCAGGTCTTTGTATTTAAGAAACTTGACATAAAACATGATTTTATCTATTTTGCCACATAACTGTCATATTTTCTTTTGAACTTGGCTTAGCCAAAGTGAACAGGAAGTGACATCAAAGGGGAACTCTTTAAGAGTTTACTGAAACAAAATTATTTTAATCTGACTCTTCTACATCTCTCTCTGATAGTGATGTAAAATAATCAACATAAACATCAGTCCTCTACCCTCTGTGTTTTTAGCCATGTTAGCAACAATTTGTTTACATTCAGACATTCCTCTTTGTTGTCACATCATCAATTGTCTTTTTTTTAATGTTTTATCAATGTTATTGTTCCAAAAATGCATTAATATTTATTACAAAAACTTGATAACACAGGTACTTTAATGTTTCAGAATGTTCTGTACTAATTTCCAGCCAACATCATCTAAAGGCCCTGAAACACTAAGCTAAGATTCAGATGATGCAACAACAGCAAGCTCAGTAATGAGTGTTCAGCTTCCACAGATAATCCACCTTAATTTACACAATAACTCCAACACCTTATTGAGTTTTAGCTGGCAGTCATTCACAACACATACTCCAAGCACTGAACAGATCATAAGAGTTATCACATAAGACATGAGGGGGAGCATGATGCTAGTTTTAAGGCTTGACTAAATTTGGTCAACTCATGCTTGCCTAAACTTACCACAAAAAGTAATGAAATGTGTGTCTGTTAGATTATTTATTTGTTGTAAGGCTTCTGGGCAATAATTCTTACATGGAGCACCTGATTGGCAGGACATGGGGGGATATCACCAGCAAAACAAAATGTTTGGCAGAAAAGATTTGGCAAATTTTTCATGTGCGCAACCCACTCAGCTCTACTGCTCATCCCACAAATGTATGTTCCTTACAAATGTGGCACCGTTTAAAAGATAAATTAACAGGCTTTCCAACAGTATAAGATTTCTTGCCAAGAAGCATTGTTACAACAAAGAAAGTAATCTACCAAACAGTGATTTCCTTACAGATGATCTGAAACAGCAAACAATCCTGCTAAGCCTTTAAAACTATGAGTTTTAAGATGTGTTTCAACCTCAATTAAAACGACTCCTGTTTTTTGTTTTGCATGTTTTTTTTATCAGGCATTAAATCTTCAATATGCATCACATCATGAAGCAGAATTTTTTTTTAAATCGATAGGGTCTGACTGTGCTGGCTTTGAGTTACACTAAAATAATATCAAAGAAAAAAGTTGCAAATGTTCACAGACCTCTACAGACACCTAATTAATAAACTAGGGCTCCACAGGCTCAAGTTAATGAAGACTTATTTTGCCCAAGAGTTCCAACTTACACCTTATAGAGATCTTTACTTCAGTTACGTAACGAGGCTCAGAAGAGGCTGACAAATGAAGATAAAAGTTAACGCTTAAAGAAACAGTCCTGTAGACTATTGCTTTTAATGCTACAATGTCATTTACATGAACATTTAATTTAAAATGTATTACCAAGATGTGAATGTCCTGCTTATCAGAGATGTGAAATGACTCTCAGCTACTATCATGCCAAATTTTAGGTCAATATTTGTAAAATAGACTGAGTTATGACTATTTTTGTGTTGCCAAATGTTTATTACATGTGGCGGCTTCATACATGAGATATTTTGCCGACAGACAAACAGTGGGATGTGAGTACACGCAACCTCAGGCACAACAACAGATCAGCTTGTAGAAGCATTAGTGAAGAAAATGAGACACAATTCAAAGTTAAAAAGATCAACTTTTATACATCAAAGATCCCAATCAGACAGAAAACTGATCCCAGAGGATGAGCTCAGACCTCCGATTAATCCAGCTGCTCAAAACGCAAACTCTAACAAAAGAGCATCAGAGAGAAAGTCCTTATTCACTGGAAATTTCTCTGGAGCAGCTAATAGCTCTGGGACGAAGGCGGAACAAAATATTCTAAATAAAATCTGATTTTAGGTGGGAGGGGAGAAGAAAAGAGGTTGACAGAAATATCGCTGCTGCCTCACACAGAGCCGAAGCACAATAAAGCCACGGCACAGTAATTTCAGCTCAGAGGCCACTGCCAGCACCGCATGATCCAATAAGTCTTCAAAATAAATAGCAGCATGAACTTACAGCTTTCTTTATTTATTAAATAAAAAAAATCACAGTTCTGCTTGTAACTCTTTTTTTCCCCCCACAATCTTGTTCTCTTCATCAGATCATCTTAAGCAAATGTGGAAACACATTTCCAAGAAACCAAATAAGCATTTTTCAGTTCCTCCTGACTAAAACTCTGAAACATACCATCATCATTATTCATGCTTTGTGCCAACACCCACACACTGCAACCATAGAATGGATTAAATGTATAAACTCTGCATGTCCCTTATACTCAAAACAATCATGGGAAAAAAAATACAAATTTCAGTCTTCAAATCTAAATGGAACTGAGTAACAATAAAGTGTTTAGATAAATCTTCACACAATGAGACAAATGATTGGAGATTACAGAAAAAAACACAAAGGGAGGGTTATCAAACAGTTTCTTGTTCAGGCTCCAAGGGAGAAGGATTTATTTTGCTTTGTGTGTGTGTGTGTGTGTGTGTGTGTGTGTGTGTGTGTGGGTGTGCATGAGAGAGAGAGAGAAGACACAACAGAGGTGTGTCTATAATCATACTCTTCAAAATCCATTACCTGGAGCTACAGTGAGGTGTGATTACAACAAACTTCACACTCACACATTCTCATTAACACGTTATGCATTTAAAAACAAATTTAAGCTAATCTATTCCTTTTAAAAGATTGTTTAGTTAGTTTAGTGGGGTTATATGGAGTACTAATATGCAGTCAGTATCTTACCTGAGACATGAGGTTTTGTTTGGTGTGCATTTTTTAAATTTATTCAAAGATTCAGGGAGAAATTCTCAGACGGGAGAACAAATCTGCTTTATCAAATACAACTCAAACCTATAGAGTTTCACTTAAGGGAAAGGTTTTTTAAATAGCTACGCTGGGTCACGTTTCTCGACTATAAAAACTGTTTATGTTTAAACCAATAAAGTTTTCTGATGTGTGCAAAATCTTGCAAAATGAATGTCAAACAAACTCAGTTACTATTAGCTACGTTCACACTGCAAGTGTTAATGCTCAGTTCCAATTTTTTGCTCAAATTCTTTTTGCATGAAAATCCACGTTATATTTTAATTGAGGCCTCCATCAGACTGCAGTGTGATGTTCCAAGATTTAAACTGCATGACCCGAGGTTAGTATCATCATTGTTACTTGGATCGATCCGCTCACCCCCACCTCCCTGTTGTAAAAGTCAGATGAAATGAAACACGAGCTTTTAGACTGAAATATATCAAATATGTATCTCATTTAGTACCACATACTGAAAAGACTGACATGAAAACGTCCGATATGGGTTGCATTTGTGTGCAGTGTGAACATAGCCTTAGACTCAAATGTGTAAAATGGTGCTAAAATCTATAAAATAGTTTTTATCTAAGAGGGTTGAATGGTTTTAAATAGTGGAGATTGATGTTAGCTTCAATCCTTACGGAGAATATCTTCCTGATTCACTCTGATAGTTGTCTACTGCAGGTAAGATATTGACTAACTACTCATGATCAACTTCTGCCAGCACATTATCATGCAGTAGGCATAAAAAGTTTTTTTAAAATATCAAGCCTTGTTTTTGTGAAGAAGAAAGACATAGTGTTGTATTTTTCCTAACAAGTTTCATGATAGCAACAGATATTTTATTATTTTTCATTATATTCTGATATATATTCAGCCCTTTGTCCTTATAGATGCAAATCTTTCAATAAAAAACTTTAGACTCTATACTAGAAACTCCACAAAGAATTTTATTCAACTTTCACACATTGTCTCAGTCACTGTTCTTTCTTTTACAGAGGACCATGACTTATTATAAGCTTTAGAAGAATAATCTGCATGGATCAAAACGAGATGTTTAACGCCTTCCTCGACATATTGTTTAACGCACACAAACTGCTTCACTGATTTAAAGCAGCTGTTCTGCTTAATATGAATCCCTATCATAATTATAACCATTTCACTAACATATGCCCAGGCAGGGAGGAGAAGACCCAAATAAATAAAAATGCTTCACAAAGCTTAAGAACCAATGCTGGGAGTTTGGAGAGATAAGTGAAAAAATCCAACCCTGACTGGAAGCAGCAGACGATGGCGAGTCTGAGAGCTGCTGCACAATTACCTGGACTGAAACCAAAGACCACGCCGAGGTTCCCAAATCATTATCAGACTTTGGCAGAAAGAGTTTAAACATCCCTGAATAACAGACCCAATTACAAAGCAGAGGATGCTGCTCTCCTCCACAATGGTACCCATTTCCTTAATGCAAAACGCTTCACTGCAGCAGTAATCCACAGGCTGGGAGTGGCTGGGTATTTTTACACAACAAGATGCTATTTAAATCTCCAATAAGCTTTATGCGTGATGTATGACTTATTGAAGGTTCGTTGACTCCAAGGTGCTCGAAGGGACATCATCCTTTAAAAAATGCCTCATTTCCTGTCTGCTGCAAATTAACTTTCCTACTTCATTTGCAAAGCTAATTCACCACTGGCTCCTGTTAAATGTGGTGTCAAATGGGAGATTACTCCTTTATTACCCAGTTATTGGTCATAGCGGAGCAGTAACACCTCATTAGGATGGATTGAACAAAGTATAAATTTTGGGATTGCAGTGTTGAGATTGGCGATGGCAAAAATCAAATACGTCTCGTGTGAAAGTAGCCATGTTTCTGTAACATGTCCCGTTCAAATAGTTCATATGTCAAAAAGCAAAAAGTATTTGTGCCAAAACAAAATCATTAGATGAAAAATAGACAATGTTATTTGCTAGCTGCAGTCATGTCTGTATATTTAATCAACTTTTAAAATGACTTGCATTAGAAAACTGTTTTTTTATGTTTTGTTACTTTAAAGAATTTTTTTAAGAATTTAGTCCTATACCATGTAGCAGATAGGTGTGGGCCAGATCTGGTGTCAAGCTGGCTGACTGCAGGCAAGGGAAATGGTTTGGCAACTGGACATGGGCCAGGTCTGGCAATGATGACACTATTTTTAAGGTGGCATGCCATAACTGGCATGGTTGTGGTTTGGTTTCTGTGGCTAAAGTCTGCCAGTGCCACAATTGGCCTAGTTGTGGTTTGGTTTATGTGGCCTCAAATCTATCACTGCCACAACTGGCTCATTTGTGGTTTGGTATATGTGGCTAAAATCTGCCAGTGCCACAACTGGCCCAGTTGTGATTTGGTATATGTGGCTAAAATCTGCCAGTGCCACAATTGGCCTAGTTGTGGTTTGATTTATGTGGCCTCAAATCTATCACTGCCACAACTGGCCCATTTGTGGTTTGGTATATGTAGCTAAAATCTGCCAGTGCCACAACTGGCCCAGTTGTGGTTTGGTTGATGTGGCTAAAATCTGCCAATGCCACAACTGGCCCAGTTGTGGTTTGGTTGATGTGGCTAAAATCTGCCAGTGCCACAACTGGCCCAGTTGTGATTTGGTATATGTGGCTAAAATCTGCCAGTGCCACAATTGGCCTAGTTGTGGTTTGATTTATGTGGCCTCAAATCTATCACTGCCACAACTGGCCCATTTGTGGTTTGGTATATGTAGCTAAAATCTGCCAGTGCCACAACTGGCCCAGTTGTGGTTTGGTTGATGTGGCTAAAATCTGCCAATGCCACAACTGGCCCAGTTGTGGTTTGGTTGATGTGGCTAAAATCTGCCAGTGCCACAACTGGCCCAGTTGTGATTTGGTATATGTGGCTAAAATCTGCCATTGCCACAACTGGCCCAGTTGTGATTTGGTATATGTGGCTAAAGTCTGCCAGTGCCACAATTGGCCTAGTTGTGGTTTGGTTTATGTGGCCTCAAATCTATCACTGCCACAACTGGCCCATTTGTGGTTTGGTATATGTGGCTAAAATCTGCCAATGCCACAACTGGCCCAGTTGTGGTTTGGTATATGTGGCTAAAATCTGCCAATGCCACAACTGGCCCAGTTGTGGTTTGGTTTATGTGGCCTCAATTCTATCTTCGTCGTCTGTTAGGGCTCAGAATGTGACATCTTTAATACTAACTGAAGCACAGAGGTCGATCAGCTGTGGCAGCCATCTTGAATTGAGTTGGCTACAAAAATATTAATGTTAATATTAATTGTTGAGTTTCCTCTACGTATGATCCCCTCTTTTATGATGGCAGGAGGTTATTATTTTTTTTCAAAGACATTTGAATCAAAAGTTCAGATCACTTCTCAAAACCACCTTAATGAGTTTATTATTTAAGCATCAGTTTAATTTATTAAAATGGACAAAAAGGCTTGTGTTATAGAAGAAAAGGTGACACACACACACTTCACAGAGGTGAGTCTCTGTCTCCCATTTCCTCCCTCTGTCCAGCGTTTAATGCCATTATCATTATCTGAGGTGCGCTGATGGCGACCATTTTGAGCTGTGGAGGAGCACAGCCTGTAAAGTGCACCACAAATTGCCCCACTATTAACTAATCAGTGAATGAATGCACGTTGATGTGCCTGATGTTCTGCACTCTTACTATTACAGGCAGCCTCATAATACTATGTTAGAACTGTTAGGGGTTGAGTTTCAGCGTATAATGTTGTGTTTCTGTCACAGATTAATCCTCTGACTCTTGTCTGTAATTGATATACAATTGACTAAGTGTCAGCTTCTTTATATAATGAATAAGTCAATGAAAATCTGCCTCATGACAAATTTCTTATACTTAAAGTTGTAAAGCTTTATTATGAGTTACAAGATACAGCTGTCAGTGGTCAGGTGAATAATAAAAGTCAATATTCCTTTTTTTTTCTTTAGTGAAAAGGAGCTCATTGAGTTCTGTTTGAGAATAATTTATTGAAGATGATGTATGTTAAGAGTTTGATATTGTGATATCTTTGTTGTAAATGTTAAAAGTTTGTATTGTATCGTTACAAAATGAACCACCTGGCAAATTATACATGGGAAAACTTTTATTATTTCAATTTTTATTTTAAAAACCATAGAAATACTGGATACATTTACTGTTTTGTATTTAAGAAACTTGGATAAAAGTTTTAAATATCTTGTTTTTGTTTGGTTATAATAGCTAACATTTTATTTTAACATGTTTTGCTGTTGTGGAATAATTACTAAAGTTTATTTATTAATTCTAAAAAGCACATTGATAAATAGATAAATAGAGATTATCTTTATCGATGTAAAAGTCAAAAGTTTGTTTAGATTTATGGTCAAAGAAAGTTACAATTTTCTTTTTAGTCCTTTTAGGAACAATGAAAGAATAAAAACAATAAGACAAAAATTTATTTATTTATTTCTGGATAAAATGTTGAAAAAAAAACTAATATTACTCACACAATAACCATAAAAGTGCTGAAATGTTATTTTACACAGTTTTTGTTTTTATATTCATCATGAAGCAAATATGATTCTATTTATTTGTATTTGGTCTAAATAAACTTTCAAGGCTGATTTTTTAAATATATTATCCAACTTAGCGAATAATCATTCATATTAATTAAATGAACCAAATAAATTATCCTTGATTAATGTTTTTATTTTACTGCCTAACATTATTTAGACATTTCAAGTTAAAAAAAAGTAAAACTTGAATCAACAAATACTTTTTTACTCAATGTGTAAAAACCTCCTGTGTCTCTTTAAAATAAAATAAAGTAAATGAAAAGTATGGATACATTATTCCTTTTCATAATCAGTTTAACAAGTTAAGATAAGTAAAACTATAAAAAATGTAAACTTTACAAATGACTTTGACCAAAATCATGACTTGTTTCAAAACAACATAAATTTTTGTTTCGTAAACACATATTAAAAAATATTCATTATATTTAAAAATAAACAGTTTTAAATAGTAGATTTACAACCAACAAAAATGAATCTTTTAACAAACCTATAAATATGTTTGTGTGAAGACTCATTTTTATTTTAGTAAATCAAACTAGCATGGATGTTTTTTAACATAGATGAAGGTCTTTTAGTAATTTTTTTCACCTAATTCATTTTTTTAAGAAAACAGACTTAGATTGATTACTCAAAAACACATTTTACAAAAATATTTATTATTAATATTTATTCATGTTGGTGTTGTTTTAGGGACTGCAGAGGGAAATTAGATTTTGAGTAAAGTTGCCATAAAGCAACTTGCCTCATTATTACTGTGCAAAGTCCCCAAAAAAATGAAACTTACTAAATATCATTATAAAGGTTCACTCTGCAACATTTCCCATTAGGATCTGCCTTGTGTTGCTTTGACTCCTGATGTGTTTTTCTTTTGTTCTTGGACCCTGAGTTTACTTTTGTTGTGAATTGCAGCTGTATAAAAGAACTGGACTGAATTGTATTGTTAACTTCCACTTGTAGAGGAACCACACTGCAGCTGACAGCTTTAGGAAACCAATTAAATAGGTGCTTCTACTGCTGGACCTCAGCTAAAAGGCTACAACAACAATCTCCCTCTGGCCAAAGAATGCCTTTTACGCCCCACAGGGTCAGAGAGCATCGCTGTGTTTGGATGCTATGAGCTGTAAACAAACTGGGAGACAGAGGCAGCCTGGAAAAAAAAATAATAATCTCAAAGGTGGCATAACTTCTCCAACAGTCACTTAATAGTATGGCTTGGGGGTAAAAATAGAAACAAATTAAACCAAAAGGGGAGAAAATGGAATCTAGAGCGAAAGGAAGGAAAATGAGCAAACATTACAATACAAGTTCAATTTACATGAGGAGCAGTGACGCAAACTGAGAAAGTGAGAAAACAGAAAAAAGACAAAGAAAATGAGACACATAAAAGCACAGAGTTTGAAGGCTGCTAATGTAAAAATCCTTTAAAAAATACCATCACATTCAGTCAGATTGTAACACCAGTATTGAACACATTAAACTTTGGATGTTAAATAATCACACTTTAGCTGTGTTTTTATAGTTGTCTGAAAACAATAAGACTGAAATCTAAATCAACAGTTTAATATTTTATTTTTCCCAATGTTACAAGAAAGGAAATTAGTCCAGATGTAATGGATTTAATTTTGAAATATGTCAACTGGTTCCACTCAACTGAATTGGGTATATGTTTACTTTAAGTAAAAGTAGTGTTGAATTGAATTGAGTAACACATTTAATTTATGTTTATTTTACATTTACTTAAAGTAAGTGCAAAGTAAATCTGTTACCTTTACTCAGTTCAATTGATTGGAACCAGTTCACATAATTTTCTTATTAAATCTACTAAATCGATTTATTTAAGTGTAATTTTATCTTTACTTCCAAATTGATTGTCAAACACGAATGTAGTCCTCCAAAGTCCAAATTTTATGTGAATTGCAAATTTACACTGCTTCAAAAATAACATTTCTCCCATCATAACACGTCCCTTACGGCAGACCCCTTGAAACAAATCAGTTTAGACTTTCTCAGACCACCCTGGTGGAGTTGATAGTGGTCAAAAGTAAAGGTGCTCACTGCTGAAGCTGTAAATAAAAACTACATTTTGCAGCTTATAAGGTATGATGCAGAGGAATAACTTACTGCTTAAAAACATCAACAATGTAACATTCAGCTGGAAACTGCAACACCGGATTTTGACAAAACTCAGTATGCCAGAAAAGAACAAAAAAAACCCACATCGCCTACAGCCTTCCAACTCTCCATAATAGCTTTCCCTGGATGCCACCGATCAATCATTAAAAACCTTTAAAAGGGGGTGATTACAGCCGGTATTACAGCCGACCCTGTGAATCACAGAGACCGTGAGCCAAAACGAGGATGAAAAAGAGCTGAAAAGGGAAGGAAATAGTTGAATAGTCTTCCAGCCGAGGGACACTGAAATAATTCCGGATTACCAGCTTCTTACGGAAACGTCCTTGGAACAAGGGGAACAAATAAGCTGACGGTACGATAATTACTTCAGACTGCTCTGGCTTTTGCTTTCAAGCCCCTCAGGAGTGAGAGTTCACTGCTGAATCACTTGGGTCCTTTAGACTGACCGATGGGTCCCTAATCCTGTTCTTAGACAGGCCTAAAATTATTTTTGAATCAATTATCATCTGGATAATCTTTTACTTAAAAGACCTAGGATATTTTTGTTGGTATTAGTTCATTTAAAGCCCTACGCCTGTTATTTTCCTTTAAAAAAATGTTCTTCTCCACCATCCTTCCTACTTTTTAAGCAAACTCATCCACTTATTTTAAAGCTTTCCATTTTATTTTCTCTGTTTACTCAAATAAAAGTGCAAAAATGTCATGTGGGTGTAGGAAAAGTGACGGTTTCATCCTGACAGAAATACACATAGCTTCCACCTGAACCTAAGAATTTAATCAAACTCGCATATTTTACATGTAAAATGCAGAAAACGTTTAATTTAAAGTACTGACATAAGTTTACTCAAAGATTGTTGCTTCAGTTTCTGCTGATCAGTATCAATTAAAATAAAAAAAACTAAGAATTAGTCACACTTTGCAAAATGTGCCAATCTGTCAAACCTTCATTTAACAACCTTTTTATGGTTTGTCTGACATGTCATTGTTTCTGCACAGTGCCACTTCTCATTAGTACCAAAAGGACATTATCTCCTCTTGATGGGTTGCAGGGATCTGTTCAAACAGATGCTTTAGTGCAGAGTGACTGCACCGGATTAGGAGAATGTGACCAACAATACTGAGCTGAGACACTTTTAATATCGATTTAATATCGTTTTAGGAGAGAGACAAAAATTCAAGGAGATTTAATCAGGCAGAAAAATTCTGCAATGCAAATGGGACGGAAAAGGATGTGTTAATTCAACGTCTTAGTTCAACTTGAAATTTGAATTTACAAGACAAAAAACTATTTTTTTAGCTTCAAGAGAGAAACTGTGTTTGTCCCTGTTTGTCGGTGACTCAAAGTAATGCCCGCTGGTCGACTGCTCGTCTCCCTAAGCAACATGAAGCTGTCATCGAGGCTGACATTAAGGCTCACACAGCCCCTCAAGGAGTGCTTTTCCTGCACAGTGCAAGAGGAATGGGCTGGAAAGATGTGGAGGACAGCAGCAAACACAAGAGGGACTAAAGATGAAACATGGAGGATGAAGAAAGTAATGAATAAATAAATGCACAGTAGAAATTAATTCCCAGAAGTAGTATTTCATGCTGTTTTAGCTACTATATAAAACAAAATTTGGTGAATTTTCTGTCATTTCATTTCATCATTTTTGATTTACCAACTAAAGTCTGTGTCACAAATACATCCCCTCTCATGAAGCCATCAGCTATTTGCTCTATTCTAGCACCCCCTATTGATCGCACTTTATCTTTTCAATATTACAAAGTGATGTAGATTCAGCACCACTGAAAGAGAGATCAGCACAAAACACATGGCTTCTCTGGTATGGGCTGAAGAAGAATGCAGAGATAATTATATTCTCCTTTCATGCACTCCTCTTTTGCCCGTCTTCGGTCTCAAGTCGCATCCAAACACCGCCAACTCCTTCTGCGCTAAGATCCAGCCACCTGCACTTGGCAAACAGCTCAACGGTGCAGTGGGGGGGGGGGGGGGGGGGGTTGGGAAAAAGGAAACAGATGACTGTGAAATTAAATTTAACCACAGCGGGTCCTCTCATGGAAAAACGAGGGCCTGAATGAAGGCATGAATACAGCTACTATCTGATTCACATGAGAGACATCAGAGTGGATCATGTCCCACAAATGGGACTGAGCTCGCCCCAAAAAGGATCCAGCTGAGATGTTTTGATCGCCTCCCTCAGATCCAGATGTGTGATCTGAGCAGAAGCTTTACTTAACATTCAGAAAACACAATCAGAAAGGTTAAACTGCACTCCTGGAGCCGTCCAACGCTGATGTATGGCTTGCTAACGGGAGGGGCTTTGGATCTTTTCATTGACCTTTCAGTTTCTTGGAACGCGCAAGCCTGCCTGGCTGGCCGTTCTTTAAAGACCTGCTAACCACCAGTGAGAGTTATTAATTGACAGCATGTCGTCGGTGCAGTCCAACTGGCTCCGACTCAGAGGAGGGTTTTCCACTCTGACAAATACTGATTGTAATCGTGCCGATTCGTGTGGTTCGGTCGGCCGAGGAAGCAGACCGAGAAGCGTCACATGGCCTTCTAGAGCGAATTGATGGGGTGATGGTGTCGATTATGAGGCTCCAGTGCAGAGAAAGCGGGACCTACAGGGTCTTGTATCCATGAATAAAACATGAACCATTAGGTTTATTAAAATGGAGTAAGTGCTGATGTCTTAGTGATAGGTGTCAGTTACATAACTGTGTAAGCAATAGAGAACTTTTAGCTGTGCAGTGTTAAAGTTGTGTTTTTATACAGTGGTGCCTTCATGGCACAGAACTATCAAGAAAAGATGCACAACTGGACGGCTTGAAATTGCCAAAATGCCACTAAAATCAAACCTAAAAAGCGCAATATGGTAACATTTATTTAACCATATTGATAGCCTAGATCACTTATCCAACGAAGGCCCAAAGGCAGCCTAAACCTGCATGTTTTTGACCCCAGGCCCAAATTGAGGTTCTTGCTATGAGGCAGTAGCACTAACCACTAATCCATAGTGCTGCCCAGCAAATCGTTCACATGTTGAGTCACGTTGTTCCTCTTTCCTCCTCATCTCTTCCGTCACCTTCAAATACGGGGCACCCACCCGCCGTCCTGACCACCCGGACGGGTCGACGTGATCGCTCGTGGCACGATGAGTGACTGTTTTTATCTCAGACCGTCAGAAAGCAGAGCCACTCTGCGCCAGCACAAGTCCAAGTCACCGCAGGGGCACTTTTCATATCTCGACGTGCCATGTCTGCACGGATCCTCCTCACGGCTGCCTGAGCTCATTCTGGGCCCGGTGCTGAATCCCTCCCTCCTGACGGTTCCTGATGGTGTGTTTGTTGCTATTCTTGTCCGTCTATGTGTTGCGCAGCATGTGCATATCAGGGCTCTGTATTCACGTGCCTTTTTGCTTGCAGTCATAGCAGCGCCGAAGCAGATTAAGCCTCTAATAAAACTCCTGGTGACACGAGCTATCACTCTAAACCCTAAGGAATTCCTTTAAGCGCAACCTTTACACAGCTGCAGGTATTTTACTCAGTTTCACTTCTTTTTTTTTTTTTTTTCCTTTTTATGAAGACTGAAACGAGGCAGCATCCACCAACAATTCTGGCTTGTTTCGTTTCCGGATAGTGGGCGGTGAGTCCATGAAGGAATGCCTGTTTCCCCCCTCTCTGTGAATCTGCAAAGATCATCGATGTGGAGCCACAAAGCTGCTTTTACCTGGTGAAAGTCTTTCTGTAAGATGATAAAAG
Source organism: Cynodonichthys magdalenae (assembly GCA_031762555.1). Taxonomy (NCBI): domain Eukaryota; kingdom Metazoa; phylum Chordata; class Actinopteri; order Cyprinodontiformes; family Rivulidae; genus Cynodonichthys; species Cynodonichthys magdalenae. The sequence goes on from JARVJO010000155.1 coordinate 2,164,180, forward strand.
CTGCAAGAGTGTCCCCCTCTGCATTTATTGATGACCTTTAACCTTTGTATAGGTGCTGAATTTTCATTTTTACGGAGATTATTCATGTGTTTTCATTCGATTAGCCTAATTCTTATTCTTATTGCTTGAATAAAACATCCCAGTTTGAAATTCAGAATTAATAAAAATGTGTTTGTCGAGATGCTAATCTAATCTGTCCAGGAATCCAGGAATCATTTTCTTCACATCTGTCAGACTTTGAAGAGGAGGTCAGGCAGAAAAAACTCAATTTCTGCACAATTTGTATTCCATTACATAAAAATTCCTCCATAAATATGAGTTTATTCATCAAAGAGCAGAAGTTTACTGAGTCAGACAGAATTCCTTTAGAACAACCTTGTATTAGAGTTGCTCCTTGAGAATTCATTTAACAGAAGCATGAAACCAACTGTGAACCACTACATGAGTCACGTTTGAACTAATTTGTTTTTCTCATCTTGCACTTGAGCAACCAAAAATAACTCCGCTGCAGCAGAAATAAAAATAAGAGAAAAAATGTCAAAGCAGCAATCTCCTCGTGCAAATTCCTCCAGGTTCAGCTTCATCTGTGCAAACCCCAAAGATGTTAAGCAAGCAAACAAATTCTGCACGTTTTCTTAAAAAAATGAGATGATGACTTACAGATGTCAGAGGATGCAGCTCCAGTGAAAAGAACTAGATGCGGAGGAGAAGGAGAAGAAGTACCTCCACAAGACGACTCCCAGATTCTGCGCTTCAGTGTCGGTTATGGAAAAATATATTAGAATAACTTTTTTTTTCTTCTATTTTTTATCCAGGGAAATAAAAGCCACAAAAAACCCTACGCATACTGCTTTGCCCAGGTGTCCAGCTTCGTTTCTTCACATTAAAATTTAAAAAAAGAACAGAATGAGTTGAGGTGAACTGTTCAGAGCCCAGACTGGCGGACTGTCCGCTTCATCCAAGCGCGTCCAGCAGCCTCTCGCTTTTTACGCGGACTGTCGTGAGCTGCAGGAGCTCCTCCTTGCCTCACCTCCCGTCTGTCTGTCTGCTGCTGAACACACACACACACAAGCACGCGCACAGGAGAAGCCTCGGCGTGTGCGCGCGTAGATTGGACACTGAGCACCGGCAGCCTTAGAACAAGCAGAACAAATATGGACTGCTGGGTCTGTGGTGGATGACTTTTGCCTGTACTGTGCATTGTCATACTTTAAAAGATCACTTTTAAAGGCATTTTAAAAAACTGTGGTTTCCAAATGTAGGGTCAGGACCTCATCATGGGTCATGAAGCACCAAGTAGGGGTCCGTCCATCCATTATTTTTTTACCCACTTCTTCCTTTCAGGGTCACTGGTAACAGTCACTGTGTAAGGGACGGGGTACTCCCTGGATAGGTAAGTCACATGTTCACACTGCAGGTCTCAATGCTCACTTCTGATTTTTTTCAAAAATCTAATTTTTTTGCCGTCATTCACATTATATTTTACATGTGACCTCCACCAGACTTTAGTGTGAACTCTCCACTGTGCAGAAGATGACGTGATGATATTTTCAGCTTGCTGTTTACAGAAGTAACTAAACATGGATGCTACATGTTAGCATGTTGATTCGGTTAGCATTTATGATTTTTTTTTATCTAGGAAGCCAGAGCACCCAGAGAAAACCAAGAGAACATGCAAACTCTACACTAGGATTCAATGTGGCGACCTTGCAGTGAGGCAACAGCTCTACCAACTCAACCACCATGCTGTCCATAAAAATATCAATTTAAAATGCTTAAACTAGTATCATTTATTATAATTTCACCACAACTGATACAGACATAAGAACAAAATGGCTAGATCAGTAGATAAATAGATGAATAACAGAGGACAAAGTGTGAAGTTTAGACATAAAGAGGGAAAATTACCATCTAACTTTTGTGTGATCTGTTTAAACTTTTGGATGATGTGTTATACAGTTTTGATGCCTTCAGTGTGAATCTACAATTTTTAAAGTCATGGAAATAAAGAAAACTCTTTGAATGAGAAGGTGTGTCCAAACCTTTGGTCTGAACTGTATGTCTGAGGTACGGAGCTAAAATGGACTCAGTTTTCTCACTCTCATATTTGCCTGGGAAAAAATTTGATGTTTTTTGCTGTCATTGTACAACATGCTACCAACTGTTAGGGTGTGCACTTTTGTTTATTTAAATTCTGTAAATATTACTGGTTTTGCTAATGTTTATATTACTAATCAGCCTGTGTTCTCTGATGCTGTTTTCCTGCTCTGCGGTTTCTGTTCGGCCACACCCACCCACACCTGATCCTGGCTGTCTCTGCACAGGTGTTGGGTTTTAAATTGGTGTTAAATTGGTCTTTATATTTCCTGTTTTGTATTCTTCAGTTTGGCATTGAATACCATGTCTGCCAGTCTTGGCTCTGTGCTGCCACATCAATGTTCTGTTTTTATAAATAACCAATTTAGCTTTTGAAGATCATGTTTGCACTTTGTCTCAAACTACCTTTAACCACGAGACCAAGTATGTTACTCCTGATCAAGCTGCACATTTTACTTTGTTTTTTAACGGGGGTATTATGTATTTTCTGTGAAAATGCTGTATATATCAGAAATAAATTTCTAAACACCTTGAAATTGGCCTCTGTCTCTTTAAGAACATCCTACCATTTCTGACACTCCCACTTTAGCACATCTTCATAACAATGATTCAGGGGAGGGGTGCTTGGCTGCAAACTGAGTTCCAGGGAGGAGCTTTGTGTAAATAGGCGGTGCTTTGTACCAGCAAGTGTTTAGGCAGCTTCACATGGCCACAGGAGATTCAAGGATTTCTCAAACATGCATGAATGAATCAGCGGATAGACATGATCTCTCCAGTATGTCCTGGGTTTTCTCCAGGGTGTCCTCCTTGACATGACCTGGGATGATCCATACCAAATGTCTGAACCACCTCATCATCTGGATGTTGAGGAGCAGCAGCTCTACTTTGAGTGGCTGCAAAACAGCTACGCTTTTTGACCGCATGCGATCTCATTCTTTTGGTCATGACCCAGAGTTTGTGACCATAGCTGAGGGTAAGAAAGCAAACTGTTTGTTTTTTACACAAATTATTTCTGTGGATTTCTGAAATGTAAAACCTCTGACTTGCAAATTATTTGTCTACAAGAAAATGTAGCTTTAATTTATTTAATATGTTTAGAAACAATGTCTTATACGCAAACGAATTTTAAGCTTTTGACCAAAACTGCCTGAAAATAAGCATTATAACAACAGTAGAAAAAGCTGGTTTTAGTATGTGTTTGTCTGATTTCATGCAAATATTTAAAAATATCAGAGATAATAATAATACAAGAAGAAAAACGTATCCATCAGTTTGCATCAGTGCACATGGTGACTTTTCTTTAAAAATGTAAACACTTTTCAACACATCTGATGCAATTTGCTGAGTAGAAAGAAAAAAGCAAGTGCAGTTTTGCACACATTTTATAAACTACTATAATATGAGCTGCTGAAATGAGGCGTTTCAATCAGTTTGCACATCAAGCTGCTGCCCCCGTGACCCGACTGCAGAACAAGCAGATAATAGATGGATGTGAACAAAGCACCCATAAGCAGTGGATCTCCTCATCAAAGCTTTTGTCGCTTCTTCTTCTTTTTTTCTTTTTCATACACATGGTATTTTCATAGCTGCTGATGTATAAAGCAGAAAACATCCCTAAAACCAGCTCCACTGGGAGTGCCTGTCACCAAAAAAAAAAAAAACATTTTCATCTTATTGTTCAGCCGCTTTCTCTTCTTAGGGAACTTTAATTACAGCCAGCTGTTTTCCCCGCACTTCCTGTCATCACACATTTGACACTCATCTCTCTTCATATCACCCACGTATAAGAGACTAAGCAGCAGCGGACATGTAGCTGCATATTTATAACACATTACAACAGCACAAAAAAACGATGCTCTTTCTACGGCTGCAATCTGCAAACAAACAGTGCTGCCTTTACGGAAAGGAACAAAAGGTAGAACATCCATCTGGACGCAGGAGAGGAGTGGACAAACACAATCTATTTGGGAATGCTAATAATCTTCCAACCCTGAATAAAAATAAAAATAATCCACTCTGTCAGCTTTACATGCATGTCTGCAAAGGGGCATTAATGAACTCTAATAGGGTTCTCAATTTTGTTAAAGGAGAAATATTCTTTTCACATTTAAATCATTCAGTTGGGGTCTGTAAAAAGTGGAGCTGCAATGCTTTGGTCTGAATTCTTCCTTATTGTAACTCCACAAGCCCCTCGTTTGTGTCACAGATCAAGTTGTTTTGAGGCTGTCTCTTTAGATCCAAATAAGGCATTTCATGCCACCTCATCCTCTGGATCTATTGCAAATAATTTGATGTAATAGTTCAGAAAACCTTTTTGAGAATAGATAAAACTAAAGGGGTTGAAAATGACGCAAATAGAATATAAAGATATCTAAGCAGAGAGACTAAACGAGCCACCAAGTACACAACAAAATGGGTTTAACTGTTAAAAAAGTGGATTTTTCATGATGTGTCCCCTTTAAAGACCAGAAACATGGATCAGATGTAGGAAAAAGAAAGTGTTTCTTTGATTTCCCATCATAAAGAGCACAAAACACCATATCCTTACCAGAAACCACTCCTGGCCGAACGCTCCCTTTTCCTAAGTGTTGCCTCAATTAGGCGACACTTCCATGAAAAATCAACTCCTCCTCAGAGAATCCCCTCATTATGGTCAGCTGTGGCCATGATGGACATTGGAGGAGGAATAAGGGGAAAACATGGAGTCTGTTTGTGCTGTGGTTTAAAAAGTTAATGATACAAGAATGATAAAAAAAGAAGGCCAAATGACTTTGGTGCCAGAATATGGTTAAAAATTAATCAGATGTCACTCCATGAGGGGGATGCCAATTTTTTTGTGTGTGTGCTTGTTTCCTGGAAAGAGACAGCAGGAGAAAGCTTGTGAGTGTCTCAACACTGTGGGGGAGTCATCCTGAACATTATGCATAACAACAGCGACAGAGAGAAAAAAAAAACTGTCTGATCTGCTCAACTTTCTGAAACAGCATCGCCTAAATGAGCCACCCAGAGTTTCTGTCACAGTCTGTGAATTCTGTGTAGATTTTTATTTATTTATTTTACAGTTTTCCCTTTGTTTCCATTTCTCTTCTTTCTGCTCTCGCCCCACACCTGGTTTATGTTTGTCTTTAGTTCCTCACTATAAATAGTTCCAATTTTTACTTCTTCCCTGCCCGATCTTAGTCACTGAAGTCCTGCATTATTTTAATGTTGTTTATTTTATTATAAGTACTTTGCATCTAATGACTATTCATATATGAGTGTTTTATTTCACTAATCACAATCCCAAATGTAATTACACCATGACACTTCACATAACAACAAGTACCAATTGTCTCTCTGGAGAGGAACCAGGGAACCAGGGATTGAATTGCTAATCTAAATTGAAGGATGAGTGCACTGCTGAGCTGACGCTGTGAAACTGGGAGGGCTTATTTTCTGTGCATTGAGGACAAGGTGTAAAAATGAGGGGGCATAAATGATTAAAATTTGTATTTTGGGGTTGATTTAATGATCAAGAAATAAAATCTGTGGTGATATAAAGCAGAAAACTGCTCAAAAAGAAACATAATATTTAAAAAAATAAGAGATTATGCTCTGATTTATTTCCCCTGTTAATTTTTAGCAGGCAAGAACTTAAAAGAAGATGCAGATGTTAGATACAGAGAATGAAAAGTTAGTTAGCGCCACTGTAAATGGCAGACAGTTTTATTTATGACAAAACCTGTTTAAAAAAATGAAAGTGCGCGTATAAAGTTATGTTTGCAGCTTGCTTTTAGTGCCACCAAGTGGATAGAAATCCAGCAATGCGTGATGAAATGTTTGTAATAAGTTTATTTTACATTTTGTGTCGATCGCAATGTTCATGATCCGAAACGTTTTTGGAATAATTTGCTTCTTTGTTCATTAGAAAAGAAAAAAAAACATAAACAAGTGACAGCTAAGCGAAATTTGTAGAAAAATAAAGAAACGATTCCAGTTAGGTTTAGTTTTTTAACGTTTAAAAACAGAAGTGCAAATATTCTGACCCACAGGACTTATTCACTCTGAGTGCTCTTTTAAATTTATATCTTAGGAGTTTTTTTATGTTTCTTTTGACAGTCAGTGACATTTAAATTAACTCAATGATACAAACTTTAAGTCGTTTTTTTTCTCTGCCAGTTGACAGGACTTTAATGAAACCGTACATTTGTGTTTAAAGCCGAACGTAGCAAAAACAAATTTGAACATATCTCAAAATATCATCTTTACTGGAGTGGTGTATGTTTTTATGGCTACATCTGCAGTAAAAGCAAAGTAATCATTTTTCCTCTGCTGTTTGCTGAATGCTTGATCTGTATTTAACATGTATAAAATATGAAAAGTACACACTGACCTTTAAACTATTTTACCAAATAATGATTCTGCCAGATCAGTGGTTTCCAGAGTTGGGCCCCAGTTGTGGGTTGCGAAACACCAATGGTGCGTTCCAGTTGTACTTGGAAGTCAGAATTTTGACTTCCAAGTTGGAAGTTTCATCTAGAATGCACCTTTAAGTAGGAAAGTCAGAGCAACCCCAACATAAATCAGGAATTGACAGCTGCTACTATCAGATGGTGTTAGAATGCTGGTCTCCAGCACATAAAGCAGACGTTCTATTCAGTTTCATCTCCCTGAGCAGCTGTGTGGGTGTTCCTGTCATCTCTCTGATGCATCAGTGCACAAATTATTCAGAAGCCATAATAATCGTCACCACAGCATCAATCCTGATTATCTGTGGACCATGAAGACGCCCTCACTTTCACTTCAACCGTCCGAAGGCTCGCTCACCTCCCACTGAGTTCCAGTCGTCAGGATGATTTGCTGTCCTGCCCACAGTGTGGTTCTCAGTATCCTGGGGTAAAGGGAAGCTGTGTTAAAGTAATAAAAAATAAAGGATGGAAATCATCTGCAACTTTTAATCATCAATCCACTAGATATCTACTGTTACTTATTGTTGAGCTAAAACAACGACAAAAAAATCCCACCATACCTTTGACGCCATTTGTCCTCCAACATGTCCTCCAGCTGCATATTTGTTTTTGAAATGTTTACACTCCAAAAGAGCAACAAATGCTTTATGTTATGCTTCCATCTTTTTTTCCAACATTCAAAAAGCAGGACAATGGAACACGTTCAACACCGACATGACAGTAACTCCCAGTTCCAAGTAAGTTGAAAATGGAACGCACAAGTGTGGGATCTTCATGAAATCTGCAAATATCATTTTTAAAGTGATTGTCAACAGCTTATTTATCTTTAACTATGGTTTAGTATTAACTCTGTACACACAACTAATAAAATCCAGACAAGCGCCAGTCTGAACAAAAAGAGATAGGCTGAATTAAACAAAAGAGAGGGACCATCAGATTCAGGCACTGCTCCCCTCACCTTACAGTCTATGCAGTTTCCCTGCAACCAAAAACCTGGTAAAACAGGACAGCCAGTAACACCCAGATTCAACTCCAAACATCAACAAAGTGACAGTAAAATAGTGTCTATAGATAAGAGCAGGAACCATAAAGCACCACTCCTCTCCTCTGGCCTCCCTCGCTTTGAATAGATATTTTTAAATCTCTTACAACCAATCCACAGTAAAGAACAGAGGGGACACAAAAACATTACTGTGCTAGTATTTTTGTTGATTTAAAGAAAGCTTGTGATACAATTGATTCTTCTTGAAAAACTGAACAAAAACAGCATTAGAGGACCAGCACTACAGTGGGTATCTAGTTATCTGAAAGATAGAAAACAGTTTGTACAAATAAATGATGAAAGTAACGTAATGTAGGTAATATCACATGTGGAGTTCCTCAAGGTTCTGTACTTGGTCCAAAGTTATTTATTTTATATGTGAATGATTTAGTAAATGTGTCAAGTTTGTTTAAATCTATTTTATTTGCAGATGATACATTTTTTTTTTGTTTTGGTAAAAAGAAAAAAAAAAAAGAAAAATTGTAGAAATGATGCAAACAGAATTTGCTAAAATACAGACTTGGTTTAAACTTAATAAATTATTATTAAATTTGGATAAGACTAATTATATGATATTTAGTAATAGAAAGAGAAATGCTGATGTTTCATTTATAGTTGATGTGGATGGGATTTGTAAAGTCAGTGAGGTGAAGTTTTTGGGTGTCATCATTGATGAAAAGTTGACATGGACAGCTTATATAAATCTTTTAAGAACAAAAATAGCTAGATCCATTGCAGTACTGCATAAAGTAAGAGAGTTATTCAATGACAAAGCATTATTTATACTGTATAATGCAATAATTGTTCCACACTTGATTTATTGTATTGATGTTTGGGAAAAAGCATGTAAAACAATTACAAATCCTATTTTTGTTTTACAAAAAAGAGCCGTAAGGATTATTAAAGCATCACAATCACCCATCAAATACATTGTTCCATCAGTTGAAGTTATTGTAATTCTAAGATTTGGTTGATTTTATCAGTTATCAGCTCTCATAAAAACACATTACCTTCAAACATCCAACTAAATTTTGTTAAAAGAGACAGTTTTTACAATCTTATGGGGATAGAGATGTTTGTGAGACCTAATATTCGAACCAGTTTAAAGGAACGATGTACATCGATCCAAGTAATAAGATTATGGAATAATCTGGAAGATGGCCTTAAGAATGTCAAATCAATGGGTGTATTTAAAAAAAATGATAAAGCTTAGTCTGTTGGAGAAATATGTAATGGTATAATTTGTATTTATACGAGTTGTTCTAGGAGTTTAACCTTTATTTATTTTCATCTTTTTGTTTTGGTTTGGTTATTTTGTAAGACTATTTTTGGTCAAATTTATTTTTTTGAGAAAAGGGGGAGATGTAAGATTTTTTTCTTCTTCTGCTACCTTTCATTTATGATTTGTATTTTTTTTGTATTTAGAATTTTTTTTTTTAAGAAATTAATGAATAAAATAAACTAAACTAAAACTAAAACTACTTAAGATTAAGCTATAAATTGATAAAACATGAATATACAAATTTTGGAAAATGAGGCACCTTATTCAGAGGCCTTATTAGCAATGTTTACAATAGTTTGGATCACAAGTTTCTCCAACTTTTCTTTTGTAGGTGAAAAGCTGGAATGTTTGGGAGCCACTCATCTAGGCTGGTTTCAGTTATCGCAACAAAATGTCAAATTTGTTATTGTTTGTCAAATAAACAAGTAGAAAAAAGGAACATTCAATAGAATTTTGAATAAATGCTTAATGGGATTACCATAGTTTCTGCCACTAAGCGCTTTTCTTCACATCCCACCATGCTAACTAGATTTGCAGTTGCTGTAATAAGTCAAAGTGCCTTTGACTTCATGTGACCTTTGATGCTCAGAGATTTTAAATTAATGATAAGTCTGTAGTTTTCATGGCATTCTTACCCTCTCAGTGTTCATTATATCTGAGAAACATCCTCTGCTTTATTTCTAAAGTACAGTACCTTAATGTGTACTTTATTATTAGATTATTCAGCAAGTATCTCAATGACAAACAGCTTCCTCCCGTTTGCAACTCGGCCTGCTTATTTGGGGAATTTGCAACTCTCTGTCCAACCCTCACTGCAGCATCTGGCTGGTCAGCTTTTCTTAATGTAATATATATTTAAAGAAACATTATTAGGGAGCAAATTCAATTCTGCCAATGTGTTGAGCTGCTGAGTCTGCAGAGAACTGCTGCGCGGGAGCTCAGTTTAAAGTCTTTGACCTCCGGGAAGGTGGTAATTGAAGCGTGCAGGCGGCGAGGAGGAACCTGGCCAGAGAGGAATCTTTTATTTGTATTTATCTTAGCTTGGTTCAAATGTGCCAGAGAGGATAGAAAATAAATCATTACCTGACTTGAGTGAGAGAAGAAAAAAAGGTGTCTGTGTTTATTCGTTCAGCTGAAATCCCTTTTAATCGTCTCAACCTTGATGAGGACAGATTTTGGCAAAGTTACAGGAGACTGAAAGAGGTAGTGACTCATCTGCTGCAAAAATAAAAAGCCGTTCTCAGACAACAAAAGACTGTTTGTTGCAATAAAGACCTTAAAATCCAATAGAATAATCTTCAACGTTTACTATAAGCTCTCTTTACCAATAACCAAACTCTGCAGAGGAGATCAATTAGTATTCTCTTTAAAAACTAATTGCTGCACCACTGACCACACACAGTAAACCCTGTCGACATGCATGTGCACACACAACTCTCCTCCATCTTTTTGTTTTTTCCTGCTGGGGTGTCTCTGGAAGTCGCTTGGTAATTTGTACCTGCCAAAATAAAAAGAAGTGTGGCGTTTGTTTAAGCTCAAAGCTGCTACAGATGGACAGTAAGAACAGCCCAACATCTCATCACGAGACACAGCAACCTCCTCTCAGTGTGTGTGTGTGTGTGTGTGAGACATTCCACTTCATGGCAGAGGCTGATGGATGTCGGGGGAAACTCTGATGCTCCGTCTGGGCGGCTGACATGTTTTGTCTACATTTTAAACCGACCAAACTGGCAGCAAAGAAACCGTGGCTCTTAAAATAGAGGGTTTTATATGCAGTGTGTTACTCCTAGAAGGTGGAAGGTTGTTTTTATTTTAATAACGGCTGTCCAGAAACTGATTACATTTGTTCAGTTCTGTGACTTTAAACAAAGAAGTCATTTATTAAATTATTTATTGTTGTTGCTCCTAACCCAGCATGGGTTTTGGTGTTTGTGTCTGCAGGTACTTTGGTTTCCTCCTGCAGACCAAAAACATGCATGTAGGTTAATTAGTGATTCTAAATTGGACTAAGGTGCATGTGTGTGTGTGTGTGTGTGTGTGTGTGTGTGGACGGGTTTTTCCTACTACGTGGGGAAAATTTCCTCAAAAAAAGC
>JARVJO010000155.1:2176011-2187575 GCA_031762555.1 Cynodonichthys magdalenae
CAGGTTTGTTTTTATGTACCCCTGGGGACTGTGGATTGACTTCTATTCATTTTCTGGTAATTTTATAGCCTAGCCCTGACCATTTACCCTAAAATTAACCTCACAGGTTAAATATATAATTTTAAAAGATCATATAATAACCTGACCCTAAAACTAACCTAAACTCAATTCACACAAAGCGCAAGTTCAGTTTTTTCATGGATGTTGTTTGTAGATCTACCACCAGGGGGCGTGTCAGGTATCTGCCCCATCTTCACCAATTTCAAAAGCACTTTAAAATCATTATAATAAAGCCGTCCTAGTGACAAAAAGTGATCAACTATATAATTACACGAGAAATGATGGTAAGAAGAGTTTTACATAAAAGTATTTAAACGGAGAACTAATATGACTAAAGAAAATTTTAAATTTATCTGATGTTCTGCAGCCAGTAAAGAAAATGCAGGCTGATCAGCTGATTTACCTACAATAAAAATGCATAAAGATATAAAAAAATATTTTTTGCTCTTGTCAGAAACAAATCATTAGTTGAGCATCTACAATCGATTAGTAAGATGCCCTCTACAGCTAAACATAAGCAACACAAAAACAGATATTTTAGTCAGTTTTACAGATATTGTGCAAATATTTAATGTGGTGGTAGCTGAGAGTCATCCACATTATATTCATTGAGCACCAACACATCTCGCAACATTTTACAGCATCGTGTGACCAGAGCTGCCGCAACTTTGTCCCTTTTTAGATGCTTTCTGTTTAAAACTCTGGCATGAAAGGAGGCAGGATATGCATTTAAGGCATCCTTAAATCTGAACACGTTTGTGAATTAAAAAGACATCTGAATAAAAGCTGGTATCTTAATTCACTCACCTGTGTCTTTGTTCCTTTTGAAAAGCTGCATCAGAATGACAGCTTCTTTCATGCTTTGGCTTTGGTTCTTTAAGGCCCGGTCAGCTGCTTCCTTTTACTATTTATAGCCAAGCCCAAAGGGTGAGTCATTTTTTTTTTTTTTTTTTTTTTAGATATCTCCCATAAATATTTATTGTTTGAAACCACTTCAGACGCTCCAAGGAATAAAAGAAGGCAAAGTTCACATTTAACGTTTTTCTCATAGTGAAGTGTTACTGACCAAAATAAAATACAAACATAAAAATATTTCAAATGAAGGTATTAAATGTGTGCTTTTTCCTGCATAATTGCATTCATTTTTGGGCTTGTTATTGTGTATTCACTCAGTGATTGCATTATAATTGCTTAAGCTTTACCAGTAATTAGTTTCTTAAAGCTCATTATGCACATTTTAGGAAAACTGCAGTTTCTCGTCTAAATGTGCAGAAAGGTTTGAAAGAAGTCGTTCTGCTGCTGTTTGTTCATGATTTAAGGCTGTGCAGCGTGCATTACCTGATAAGGACTGGAGACAGCATCATTAGTAAGGAAGGGAAAAGCAGCCTGTAGATACAGTGTAAGTGAAGAAGCTGGTTTTTTTTCCCTTTTATATAAAAAATACATTTTATGCTTATTTGCATGCTTCACCTAAACAGCAACATCAAAGCAAACATTTCTTTAAATCTTATATTTTATTAAAAAATGAAGGTGAGTAAACAAAGTTTTTGTTTGTTTTTTACAGTGTATTACATTTTATACATAAAGTATCAAAATACAAAATTAGAAGCATCACAGTTTAAAATAAACATAAAGTCACGATGGAGTCGTATTTAAAGAAACACGACTTTGTCATCCTTTGACATCAACAAACATCTTCAGTTCCATTGAAGGACTTGTTAGTGGGAGAACATCAGTCGGACGGCTACGCCTGCAAAAACTTGATGGGTTTGTTTCTATTTCGTCTCAGCTGGCGAATTTTCCCCTGAGTTTTCTGCTTTTTACTTCCTGGAATGACAAAATATAAAAGCAGAAACTGGTTAGTTTAGCTTCAGTGACATTTGAAGATGAAACAAACAGAAGATAAGTTTTGTCTGGTGTCCTCTGGGTTAGTGATAACAACCAGATGTAGGGTTTAGTGTGGAGGTCAAGCAGATAAGTTTGTTCTGATGCTAAGCAGCTTTTTTTTTTTTTTCTTTTCAAACGTCTGATACTGGAGTTATTACCTCTCAGCTCTTCTCTGATTCCATTCGAACCTGATCTAAGGTTTCCACCACACTCACCTTTAACGCACACGTCCATGCAGCTTTGCCACGACACAAAGTTGTTGCTGCTCCCGCCGCAGCCCGTGTACGTGAACTCCTCGCACGTCTTAGTGACTGAATTGTAGTAAAACCGAGCGATCGAAGCCGAGCACTTCCCTTTGTCCAGAGGGTCCAAACAGAGAACGGGAACACCTGCAAACAAATTCAAAAACAAAAAAACACATCGTTCAGTTTCGTTGACTAACATCTTCAGAGGGAGCGTATCTGTTTCGGGTTTGAGCTAACTTTTCTGCAGACTGCAGTACTCCGTGCAAGAGGCAAGGTCTTGGAAGCGGTTGGAGTTCCCCCCGCAGCCCCCATAAGAGAAGGGCTCGCACTGCATGGTGGTCATGTTGAAGAAGAAACGGGGTAAAAGGGCACGGCAGTGGCCTTCCTCTTTAGGAAACCTGCAGATTTGAGGGATTTCTGTGAAGAAGACAGGATAAATTAAACAAAACATTTGACTTTAACAGAAAAGTTTGGCTATATTTAAGTTAGTGCAAAAAATGTGTATGTTTGACATGTGGAGTTTATATCTGACAGGACTGGTTAGACTAGTTTCAACAGAACATAGTGCATTGCTGCTCTGTTTTGTAAGCTTTTACACATCTAAAAAATGACGTTAGTATAGATTTTATCGAGATTATAAGATTTATAGAGTTCACATAACTTGGGATGAAGTTTTAGCATTCAGAGCTGTTTGGAGTAGCCATTAGCTCGTCCGTCCAGTTGGATGTAAAGTCTGTTTCTCCAAACTGAACCTACAAGACAGCTTCTAAACAGCTGAACTGCTCCTTTAAGCCAGTTCTCAACTTTCTCAGCTTCCAGCTCATATAATAATAACCACAAATATGTAAAATCTCATAATCTATTTTTTATCTATTCATGACTACTATTTGTATTTTCTGTAACAAATATGAGAAAATATATCATAAATATTATATAGTTCTAGTTGATATCTGGAGGTTCCACCATAACCACTCAATCAGCTTTTAAAAGTTACAATCCCTCATCTATATTCCATCAAGCTCTTACTTGGGATTCTGAAACACGTTTTCTGGCACTCAGGGTAACTCTTGAAGTTATTGGCATTGCCCTGGCAGCCGCCGTAGGAGAAGACCTCGCACCTCTGGGTGATGGTGTTGTAATAAAAGCGCTCCACGTCCGCCCTGCAGGGGCCGTCGTCCACTTGGAGAAGGCATGCCTCTGCTTTAACTGGAAATAAAACACTGTTACTGAAAGTTTGTCTAAAACCACAACTGGAATAAGTTAGCCGTTTTAAAAAAAAATGCTTTATAAAGATTTAAAAAAGTGGAGGCAGCAGCGTGGTTTACCTTTGCGCGTGAGCGCCGCGCGGCTGGATGAGAGGACTGTAAACAGCGCTGAGAGGAGGAGGAAGTCCAGCTCCATTGTGCGACTTTTCTGTTTTATCCGTTCTGTCCGCGCCGACAAAACCTCAGGCACTTCCAGCTTTATAAAGAAGAAGAGTTTCCCAGGAGAGGGGGTGGGGTGAGGTGGGGGTGGGGGGTGGCGGGGTTCCGATTGTGGGGCGAGGAAGCGATGACTCATTTCCATATCACAGCTCAACCAGATTATCTGGGTTTTTACTTGGTAATATCTGCGTATGAAGGAGAGTTGATGCTGTGACTCACTGTATATTCACCTGAAATAATATAAAATAGTTACGTTTTATCTGAGCCATCATTTGATGATGATGATGATGATGATGACTTAACCGCACTTTTGCCAAATTTCGCCATACTTTCTCTATGAAGCAGGAACCAAAGGATTAATTCCCAGCATGCACCTGTCTGACTGGAAGTGAACTCTTTCAGTTTCCTGTGCAGTCACTTTGTTTTGTTTAACATAACTGCAGCCATACCAGCATTTTATTATTATTATTATTATTAGTGCAAGGCTTCTGTTAAAAGTAAATTAACCTGAAAACCTCTGAGGAAATTTAAAAAGGAGCCAGCATAGCCACAGCCCAAATCCCAAAATAATTTTGTAACAATTAAAGCTAGAAAAAGGCTATATTTTTTACACAGTTTATAAACCATAACAGACATATATAGAGCTATTCAACTGGTGGCCTGCAGGCTCCGTCTGGCCCACTGGTGCCAATGAAGAAAAAAATAGATTTTAACTGATTTTAATTCATAATTTTAATGCAACAAAATGAACAAATTTAAACGGTAAAAGATAATAATACTTGTCGTAACATTATTGGGCAACGTCCCCACCCACTAATGTCCAGCCCCTCAGTTGTTGGCTTTGTGCAGCTGCGGACCCCTGAGCAATTTAGTTGAATAGCCCTGTATCTTTGGGATCACCATGGTAACTACACATCTGTGTTTGTCACTCCCTGGCAGCACTAAAGCTGGATTCGTACTTTACAAGAAATTATGAAATCTGCTCTCGCTGGCATAGTTATGAGATGTTCTTTTTCATGTGAACATATAAAAAGATGGCTGTATTTTCTAACAGCCTCAGCAGCTGAAACTAAATGACATCATTGCATTTCACACGGTTAAACACACCCACAATGAAGTTGTGACACAACTGTTGATGCACCTTAGAGAAAAAAGTTCTCAAGGAGAACAAGCTCATGGAACTCATGTGAGAACAAAACAATATGATTTTCATTACGCAGATGATTTTTGATTTTTTTAACTATGACTGCCACACGACTTGCCAGAATTCCATAATCTCCTTTTTTTTCTCACAGCTTTTTTTCTTTTTCTTTTACAAATTTTATCAATGCGGTATGACGTAATGATACTAAAACCCATAGCATACTGTTCCAGATAGGCCTGTTTTGGTATTTAATTTGAATGTCTTGTTTGTCTTCATATCATGACAAGCTACTGTTAACTTCACAAAATAAAATAAATTTCAAATTACAGTTTACTTCTGACTGGATGGAAACTTTGACAACTAGTCTGAGATGTGACGAGATTAAAGTACAATTTCAAACTTTTTAAAGAGTTTTATGCAAATGTTATTTTAGAAACCATAACATTGTTGATTACTTGGCATTGTTTGCATAGCCTTTAGCTTATTTGTTAGCACAAATAGATGTTGCAGTATTGTGGCAGGAATATATTTGCATGAGTTGTTTTGAGACTGGAGTTTCAAGATGACAGATCCACTTAGGTTAAACATTAACTCATCAAGTTAGAATTAAACTTATTTTTTCCCTTGTTCAAAGAGCTGTCAGTGATTGTTCACAACCTTTCCACAGAATCTCACTTCAAAAGGAGCTGAAGGTTTCTGTTGTGTGCATCTGCAACAGTTTCTCTAAAGTTCACAATTAAAACTAATTTTTATTGTTTTTAAAATGCTTACTTTGTTTCAACCAGTCGGCGGATACTGAAAAACTGCTATGTGGTTATGTTTAGACCATCAACGCGTCTCCACCTTGACAGGTAGAGGCTAAATACGGATTAACCGTCTTATTGAAATGATCCGATTCATAAAGCACAGCCTTTTGACCCATATTCAGCTAAAATGAAGTAAATAATTAGCAAATATATCATGAATTATTCTGAAAAATGCAATAAATACATTCTTAAGAAAATAAAAATACACCTGTGTGAATCACTCTTTGAAAAACTTGAGCTATAGCTACTGGCTTTATCATTCAGCGGGGCCTTCATTAAATCAGATTAGCAGATTAGAATTGTTGGTGCAGATTACTTTATAACCCAGATTGAGGGAGAGGAGAGGGACTCTTCAGAAGGACTTTGGTGAGGAAGGACTAATACCTGTGAGCATTCGTAAGTATTCCTATTCTCTTTTTTTTTCATTGGGTCAAAACAGTTTTTCAAATATTTCAAGATTATCTCATGTTGACATGAATGCAAAATTAAAAAAAAATGTTTTTGACTTGGACAGAAAATGCCGGTCATAAATGTGGAGGATCTGACAGACAAGGACAAGGCTTTGATGGAAGTGAACCAACTCAAAACTGAAGTCAAGCTCGAGAGGTGGTTGGTAAGTTCTGTTCGCTGAGGTGAAAAGCATTTTTTATTCTTTATTTTGAAAAGCGCTGTCACTCATCCAAAAGAAAAACTTCAGAAGAGTCTCCAGAATTAAGCTCCCTTCTTGTCGTTACAGACGTCTAAATGCTGCGAAGAGATCAAGGAATACATTCAGGCCAGAGTGGAGGAGGACACCCTCGTCAAAGGCATTTCAGAGGAGAAGAACCCCTTCAAGGAGAAAGGAGGCTGTGTCATCTGCTAAAATGGATCTGAGGAGCTTTTTTGTGTCCCAGATTAGCACACAAGGACGTTCTCCCCTCCCCTCGCAAAATGAATTTGCAGATCGAAAAGACTAGAAGAAAAACAAGAAAGAAAGACTTTGTAAAACACGAGCTCCTGTGTAAATAAATCCCTATCTGTCAGACAGATTTGTAGCCTTATAACTGTATTCTTTGAAAAGACACAGTATGTGTGGCGTTATAATCTAAGTTATTGAGTATAAAATGTGTTTTCATGTCTTTGGGCCTGCTAGAAAAGTTACAGGAACAGATCTTTTTAACAGAATTTGCATACATTTAGAGTTTCCCCAACTTTTTGTCATAATATAATTACTATTTTGTAGCAAAATCACAGGTAATATTAAACTTTTAAAAATGATGTGTGTACAATTGTAAATTCTCTTTTCTTTCTAGGCTTTCATTATTTTTGTTTATTTATCATAAGCAAACTCATGGTTTTATGGTATATATTAGGTAAATCAGTGAAAAGAATATTTACCAGAGATATTTTTCTTATAGTGTAAGGCTTTAGGAAATTCAGAGAGCTAAGAAAATATAAACATGTGTTGTGAAAGACTATCAGCTACAACCACACCAATCTTTAGCTCAATGTCTGCAAAATTGACTAAATTATAGATATTTGAGTGTTTTTTAAGGTCAGTCAGCTATAAAGACAATCATGTATCAAGTTGACCCGAAAAGTTGATCACTTGTAGTGGTGCATCCTGTAATTATTTCCTGAAAGTTTGGCTCAAATAAATTCAGTAGTTTGTGAGATATTTTGCTAAAAGACAATGTTCACTCCAAAAAGTTAAAGGGAAAATTTTAAACAAAGATCTTGTGCAAACTGTTCGCACTTAGAATATGTGTTAAGCATCTATATCAGCTACTACCACACCAGATCTGAGATCAATATCTGTACAGTTGACAGAATTATATAATTCTTTGTGTTTTTCAGTGTTAGCTGGCTGTGGCAGCCGTGTTGAATTGGGTTAACTCCAAAAACAAATGGATTGTTGATGTACATACAAAAACTACTTTTTGAGAGTTTCATAAAAATATGTGCAGTGTTTCATGAAATATTTTGCTAACAGACGGGCGACAAAAAAAAAACTCACTTTGGTAAAAACACAGCCCGCGCATGCGCAAACACATTGTTGTCTGTCATGGCGCTGCGCGTAGGAGCCGTACGTTTAAACCTGCTGCTAAACAGCCGCGGTTTGTACAAATTCGCCTCGTTTGTGGGCGTCCGGTCGCTGTCTGAAAATCTGTCCTCTAAACCCGTCACGTCCAGACCCTCAGACACCACAAGTGACCATTTAATCTACACACAAGAGCACTTTGCGCTGAAGGAGGCCCTCAGAAAGGTATGCGAGATGTTGCTAACAAAATATTAAACTTCAGACTATAAGCAGAATTGTGCTGTTTTGGTTTTGACAATTGACTATTTTAATGTTTCTTTTAACACAGTAGCGTTATTCTGCCTAAAAACAAGACCCAAAAGAAAGTCGGTGTTTGGATTTAGTAAAGTAGGTGAGAGGTCAATGCTATCTGTTTATGCTTCAAGGTGCTCTATTTCCACATTTAACGCTGCTTTTACTATAGTTTGTATTACTTTAGATATATGTGTACAGTGATTGATTAGTTAACCGAGACTACAGGTTGCTTTCATTGCAATATCCCTCCTTTTCTTTACATGCAGAACATCAGAGGTGTCTTATTTTGGTCCTCGATGGCCACCATCCATGTTTCTTTGTTTCAACACACCTGATTTAAATTAATGTTTGATTAACAGGCCTCTGCATAATTTGAAGAGGCAACTTAATAACTGAATCAGGTGTGTTTGGATAAGGTGACAAGATTTCCAAAAGTAAATCCAGGGACCTTTCCATTGTGGAGATGAATATCAATTCAAATTGTAGAGATTTTGCTGGTTAGCAGTCAAGCACATATGTGAGTTTCAATTATGTCACGCTTTATTTACACGTCCACCTGACAGCTTCCTCCTTATACACCCAGGAAGTCCCTCTACTAATGTACATCCAGTGACACGGACTTAAACATGAAAAGTTAACCAACCTCAACTAGGACATCTAACCAGAACAACTAATTTTTACACTCATGAATATCTTTAACAGTCATACACACACACAACTTCCAAGTTACACAGTAATGATAGGAAGTTCAGCTCTTTTTAGCTTAACTTGGCAAATATGAATGTTTTGTGTGCATTTAGTGTTTTCATGAGAAGACATAGAATTGCCTAAGTTTGTGTATTTGTTCTGTTACAAAATCAGGTATTCTTACTTTTGTTTAATATTTTAATCAAGCTTCAAATTTTATTTAATGGATGGAGTATGATCAGCCCTTGAGGGGACGGACAGATGCTCCACCTGATTGTCACATCTGTCCCCCTCTCTCTTTTCAAATAGTATGATGGGCAATCGTGGTACTCAAAGGCCAATATCTTACATAATTTACTTGTTTCTCTGCTCCAACACACCTGATTCAGTGAATTACCTTTTCAAGTTATGCAGAAGCCCATTAATCATCCATTCGTTTAAATCAGGTGTGTAGAACAGAACCAAGTGAAACCTGCAGTACAATGGTCCTTGAGACTAATTCTGCCCACCAATGTCCTATACCCTGGCATGTGATTGGCCACGGTTAGCAAATGAAAAAAAAAAAAATGGGACACCGGCTCTCACTTTATGAGTTGGCTCTTCTGATTTGCTACAAAGCATCGGCTCTGAGCTAATATTACCCAGCATCCCTTGCATCTACACACCCTTTATTAAAAGTGGGACGCTCGGCTCTTCTTCTTTTCTCATCTGTAATGTTAACATCAATGCAACCAGCTACAGTAACAGCTGTTGTTTGCAACATGCTCACCCGTGCATTCTACCATAATAACAATTAACACATAGCATTTTTTCTCAATCATAAAATGCTAAAATTGGGGATATTTCTGGGGACAGCTTTAGCCTGGAGCAGGTCATCCTAAACAGGACTGTCCTTGGAAATTGGGGACATTTGGTCACCCTAGTGTTGGTGCAGAGAAACAAGTAAAACACGCAGCCCTCGAGGACCAGGATCGGGCCCCCCTTGCCCTGAATGAATCAGGGATTCGAAAAGATAAATTTAGGTCTGTCAGATATTTTTAGGCAACATATTTTTGTTATCATCACATGAATAGAAGACAGTGATTTATCTCATGTCAGCCTGATGGCCAGAGGGAGGAATGATGGTGAAATCCACAAACCAAACCAAAACACATGACGTATTAGAAATAGTCTGAACCAGCTAAGCTGCTGTTTCTAAAACTAATATGAATAAACTTGAATAGGCAGAAGTGGATCTTGGTACTTTGATGAAACTGTCTCTATTGCTGATGTGGTTAATTTACAAACGGATCGGTTTGGATCCACTGAATAATTTTTTAGGATACAAATTTAATGAGGTTATTATTTCTTTCAAGTACAGGCTGTCAAACTGCTAAACATTCAGGTGGAAAATTAAATGTCTAAACTTTTTGATACAGAAGAATCAGACCTCACTTTCACTGTGATTACAGAGTAAAGTAAATATCTCATTAAATTGTTTCAACAAAACATTGAAAAAAGTTCAAGCGAACAGATAGTCTGAACCTGATAGATGGTTTATGTGAATGTTTTTCTTTGCTTTATCTCAAAACCCTGAAAAAGAGACAGACTGTTTATTAGTATTCACTGTGAGTTCTTAGGCATTATTAAACTTTGCTTGAGCAAAAGTATGTTTTAAAGAGACATCAGCAAACCCAAGTTATTTATTTTATTTATTAAATAATTTTTTTTTACCCCACACAGTGAAATCGAAAAATATTAGATTTCACCAAGTCACTCCTTTTGTCTCTCATGTTTTTTTTCTGTTTACTTCCTCAAACACAGAGCTATTATTGCAAATTGCTGTGGCAAACAATAAAGTCGAGAATTAGTAATCAGTCTGACTCATTTTAAATTCATATTACTAGAAGAAGAACTATAGACTGCAAAAATAGCAACAAGATTCTGATAAAGACAGGAAACGAAATATGTTGGTAAATTGGAAGGAAGCTGATGTCTGAATATAGTTTTTAAATAATACTACGAGGTTGAAAATATAGTATCACCGGGAATACTGGGAGGGATGAGAATGCAAATAGGAAATTCCGGACAATATGTTGGCGGTACAGGAAAAGGAATCAATGCAGGAATGGTTTATTAAAGGAATTCACAGTAGGGTATGTTTATAAATTTACAAATGAGGAAATCCATAGCTGGTGCTCAAGGTTAAAGCCTAAGTGTTGATATGTTCTTTCAAAAGTTTTTATAGTTTCCTGTGTGTAAAAGGAAAATAAAAACCTTATTCACATCAGGTCCAATGCTGTCGTTAACGATGAGCTAAAAAAAGCTTATTCTAACATTAGAAGGATGCTGATTGTCGTGCAGCCTCCCCTTGGTTTCATCAACTTATCCCAGCCAGGCAAAATCTTACTCCAGAAAAACTTAAAAGGTCCATGGACTGATTTTTGTTGTACTCCACCGGTAAATGGTCAGTGTTAATTTCAATTTATTTATATAACACAATAAAAACAAATAAAGTTGACCAGTAGTCAAGGACTTGTTCAGAAAACAAAAGTTCAAATAAAACCAAAAATCATCAGCTCTAATTGAACCTCAACTCAAAAAGCCAAAGAAAAGAAATGAGCAAGATTTAAAAGCCTGAACAGCCTCAGTGAACCAACTATAAAAAGGCAAACTGTTCCACAGTTTTGGAGCAGCAACTGCAAAAGTCCGATCACCTCTGGGTTTCAGTTTGGATCTCTAAGAGAAATTGGTTGGTAAACCAGAGTGCTTCTACTAGAGCGTAATTTTGGTTACATATTTACATATCTGCTTTTTAAAATAATTAATTTAGTTGTCTCCATAATTTGAAGAGTTGAAAAAATTGCTGTATTTTTTAATAAGATAAGTATTGTATTTAAGTTAAATCCCAATTAATCCACATAGCAGTGTTACAGGATAGGTATAATTAAAGCTTAAAATATGCAATATTTGACCAATTTAATGATCAGAAAGCAACTCCTTATGTATTAAAGACTT